>BQNB010021825.1:0-63748 GCA_026074375.1 Tanacetum coccineum | reverse complement strand
AGGTACCAAATCAATTTAGAAATCCACTTGTTGAGTCGGAGGAAGACCCGGCAAGTCTTCAGGAAATACTCTAGGAAAGTCTTGAACTATTGGTACATCCTCAAATGGCTTCTTCTCCAACTTGTCTTCAACCTCTTTTGCAGTAACACGTTCTAGAAAGAAAGGAAACCCTTTTCCCATGTACTTTTGCGTTTTAGTGCACGAAATGATGTTTAATCGTGTCACATTTCCCTGGGTACTTCCATCACTATGTATGATTAAGGTTTTACTTTTCCAGGGGATACGAACAATCTTCTTCTCGGCACACACAATGATCGCTTGGTACTTCGCCAACCAATCCATACCGATTATAGCATCGAAACTACCAAGTTCTACCGGCATTAAGTTTATGTTGAATGGATGGTTTAAGAAGTTTAATGTGCAACCACTAAGGATAGTGTTTAACCCAATTATTCTCCCGTCAGCTAGTTTGACATCATAATAGTGATCTAGGATAGATGGCGTGATGTCAATTTGGGAGCTAAACGTAGTAGACACAAAACTCCTATCGGCACCCGTATCAAATAAGATATAAGCATAGCGGTTGTTTAGAAGGAACGTACCCGCAATGGCGTTGTCTGGGTTTGCCCCCGCATTTCCAACCACATACACCTTCGCTGGAGCCTTGTCATTCCTAGCTTGATTACCACGGTCATTTTTTTTCAGTTTTGGGCAGTTTCTTCTAAAGTGTCCTTGAGCTCCGCACTCATAGCAACCATTTCCCTTCTGATTATTGTTGTTGTTGTTGGGGTTGTTGTTGTTAGCATTTGCAGGTCGGCTTCTACAATCCTTGGCCAGATGGCCAACCTTTTTGCAGTTATTGCACCTAGGTTGTCACACCCCGTAAATTCCCGGTTAGTATTCCGACCCACTCCGGTCATCTACTTTAAATTTTATTCGTTACGTCTAAATTTGGAAATTTACCGAGGAACTAAACTGCGTAAAAACTGAGAAACGTCACCGGACGCGTTCCGGCATCGGTTATAAATTATTTTAGGCATTATATGTGTTATATTAACTTTCCTGAGTGTTTCGTGATTTTTAATCACTTCCGATATTAATTTTAAGGCTTTATCCTTTAAATTGCGTTTTTCGCGTTTTTGACCAAACGGAACCCCGGAAACTAAAAATCTTTTCGTGTAAACTCAAGTCATCGATAATATTATACCATAAGCCTAAAAATTTCGTTCACCCTTATTCCTATACATATAAAGATGTATAAAGCCAAGCCAAAATACTCTTAGTACTTGAAATTAAATCATCTTTAAACCACTAACTCCAAATTTGAAATTTTTGCCATATTAGTGTAAGAAAGAGACATCTTGTATCCTAGCATCATGCATGCATGCAAGACTCTTACACATCATGTGTTTACTTACACATTCTTACACATTGATTAGTGACTTTGAACCATATCATATCACATGAACATTAGCTAGAAAAATTGAACCATCTTGGTCCTTGTGAGCCTATATTGCCGAACCACCCAACACACACACTCTTGGTGTGTGTTGGTCACCTATGCACCATTTGAACCTTCAAAATTCGCGAATAGCTTGTGCTGGCCTTGGTCCTGAACTATTGCTGTCTGTAGCCATTCCTAACCACCTACTTGCTTCTGCTTCAAGCCATTACTCAACAATCCTTGGTCAATTAAGGCCTGAAGTTATTGCTCAGTACATTGTGGTGTTGTTGCTTTGGGGTTGGTGTGTCTGGTGTTGACATGTGTTTGTTTTGGTGCCATCTCTTCAATCACAGAAAATACAAATACCCGTTTGAATTTTAATACAATCATAACGTGACATAACATATGCATCATAAATAAAATAAGATCACATCACACAGTGAAACATACAACCAACAATGATCCGACATAACATAATACATCTATTCTATATGTAATCTGGAAATATACATGATCTGTTTGGTACACAATGATTCCCTATCGCTAGGTTACAAAATGAAAAAAAATTAACCTAGAGCCCTACTAGCCGGGAGTTACCCGTAATACTTAGTAGGCTATACAACATAGCTAAACAAGAGACAAAAGATCCATACCGGATAGCTAATCAAAACAAAATATCTATATCGCTTGCTCGCTGGGAAAACCCATAAAAACTTAGCTGGTATATAGTATGCTACAATATGGTTGAAAACGTAACACCTAGGCACTAATATAGTATCCTTAAGGTGTCATCGCGTGCTCCAGCCTCCAAAGCATGAATACGCATGATATGCCTCGTCGCGCGATCATCCACGTCCTGACGCTGCCACTCGTGGCGATGCGCCTGAGTCTCTAACACTGTAACCCGTGCCTCTAATGCCCTGCTGTAGCATCAGATCGCAAGTACTGACGGGTCTGAATATCTCTTGATCGTATAGCAAAGTCTCTCTCTCATAATACGCAAATTCTCAGTCTCACAGCTGCATGATCCTTCTGGGCATCGTGATGTCGTGAGTAAAACGCCGAACTCTCTCTACTGCGAACATCTACCTGGTAACTAAGCCTCAAGTTGACCACCTCTAAGGCGGCCATCATCCTCCTCTCAGTATCTCGAACCCTAGTCTCCACAGTGTCTACAGAACTATAATCCACTCTACGGGTCATAGTGGTTCCTAGCTGTCTCGCAGCAGCAGAACTCTCCCCAACCTCATACCCAGGTTTGGGAGCAGTAAGTAGTAGCCTCTTCCGAGGCGGCGTGTCAGCCTCGGGAATATCAACTCTGCGGCTAATGGATGGTGCATGTAGTAGTATCGATAACAATGGTGGGGTCCTTGATGGAAGTAGTGGATGATAGGTGGATGGTGCTGCAGCTCTCATCTGAGCCATGGCTGCTCTAGTACGTGGGGGTCGGATAAGTGAGTGTAAAAAGGATGGTGGTGATGGAGGTGCAGAAGCAATCTCAGTAATGTATGCCTCTATAGGTGCCTCATCCTCAGTTGGCACTAAGTCCTCACGGTGCATCAAAGTCGGATAGAAATCGTAGCAAATGCCTCCCCGGCAACGGCGCCAAAAATTGATTCGTCTGAAAGTACGTATATAAAATAACTCAAATGCAAATTCTAACCGAATGCCCTTAACCAAGGGAAAAGGTCAAAAGCTACACAAAGAGGTTAAATATATAAGAATCAAATCAATGATAAAAAGATTCCGGAAGAGATATTCCCGGGTCGTATGTCCCAACGAGGCTGCAATTGAAATTTATCCTGGTTTGATGAGAAATTGAATGATGGAAACACTGATATAATTAAAACTAAAGTTAATTAAATAAAACCTAATTTAATCTACGGGAAACAAGTATAGGAAATGAGGATCTTAAAAACTACGGGATACAAAATTAGTTATAAGGAAATCCTAAAATTAATTTTATACTAAAATACGGGGAACAGAATTAGGTATCGGGAAACCTAAATACTAAAAATTAAGAAAATAAATGCTAAATTAAATTAAAAATCAAAATTAAATTCTAATTAACTTAACTTGAAAAATAAAGAAAACTAGAACTAAAACGGAGGTCGTTTGAATGTAAAACGAAAAGAAACGGTAAAACGTACCCGGTAAAAACGGGTCTAAAACTGAAATTTAAGAAAAATTAAGCTTACACTAAATTTTATATTTTTCCTAGACACTAAATGACAAAAGAAAATTTTGTAAAAAAGAAAAATATTTTTTTATTAATTTTTGGATTTTTTATGAATTTTTATTTAAAGTAATTAAACTAATTAAATTTTAACCTAATTTAATTATTTAAACTAAATAAAACTAACAGCTGTTAAGACTAAGGATTTGAATAAAAAATAAAATAAAGAAAAAGTTAACAATTCTAAAAATATAAAAATGCCCAAATTTTACTGATTATAATTAAAGTAATTAAACTAATTAAAATCTAAACCTAATTTAATTAATTAAATTAAATAAACTAACTAAAGTTAACTATAAGGACTAACAGTGAAAAGGACATTTAGTGTGTGCCTAATTGTGACAAATGTGGAGTAATGATTAAATCGACCTAAAAATAAAATCTTAAGAGTGAATCCAAACGCTCCTTAATTTGATTTTGCTTATCCAAACATGTCAAAAAATACATATGAATTATGTATCTCGACCTTTGTTCATGAGATCATTATGCATGTGTTTAAAAACATTTTTAAGTTGTATTAACAATGCACAACAATAATTTTATTATGTTCCTAACATGAGTGATTTTGAAAATAAAATTGGGGTTTTGGTTCAAAATTAATTTTTCAACAAACTCACTAGTGTATGCAAATCCTATGTCTAAAGGAAGCATATTAGTTATACATTGTATTCTAGTAGTCCTAATTGTACAAAATTGAAAGAAAAATGAAAAATCCCCAATTTTAATTTTTGTGTTCATCATGAACCCTAGACTCAAATTGAAAGAAAATAGATGAAATGACTTACAATTGATGATGTTAGGAATGATTGTATGTGTTGATTTTATCTTCAATTCAAGTTTTAATGATTGATTTTGAGTTTTTGGTGGTTTTGGTTCGAGTTCATCGCTGCAGCAGGGAGAGGGGGTGTTTGTTTTTGAGTTTTGAAGAAATTTTGACTAAGTATAAATTTTGATGTCTGCTGTTGGCGGTCCCATATCGATCAGGGGGCCGCCTGAAATGGGTTGGGGGCCGCCTGAGATATGGGGGCCGCCCGTATTATGAAATTTTTAGACTTTTAAATTTTGACACGAATTTACTAGGAAGAGTGACTAATTAATTTGCATTTCGCGAATTAAAAATATCTAACTAGCTTCGGATGAAGTAGTTAAATTGTCACGACGCGGAATGGAACGCGGACTAGAATTGAGACAGAAGAAAGAGAAGCGGACTAATACGATTTATGGAATGTGTTCCATCATTCCTAAACCAAGACGTAGATAGTTAAACGATTCACGTTTAAGGGGTTTCGTAAGAATGTCGGCGATGTTGTCGACGGACGGCACTTTTTCGATTGAGATATGTCCTTTCTGGACATTATCACGAAGAAAGTGGTGACGAATTTCGATGTGTTTGGTTCGAGAATGTTGCACCGGGTTTTTGCTAAGGTCAATCGCGCCTTTATTGTCGCACATGATCGGGACGTCGTCGAGTCGAACGTCGTAGTCGATAAGAGCTTGTTTCATCCATAGTGCTTGTTGCATGCTTTTCCGGCTTACTATTCGGCTTCGGTATGGATAAAGCAAGCGGTTTGTTTCTTCGAGAACCAAGATGTCAAACAACATCCCACGAACGTACAAATACCGCTAGTGCTCTTTCGGTCCACATAATCTCCCGCATGATCAGAGTCGGCATATACTACTGTTTCTATGCCGGTCCCCTTAGGATACCATAATCCTAAGTGCATAGTGCCTTTAATGTATCAGAAGATACGTTTAACCGCTTCAAGGTGAGAGGTTTTGGGAGCCTCTTGGAAGCGGGCACAAAGGCAGACACTAAACATGATATCGGGCCTACTTGCCCGTTTAGGGTATAATAACCTACCTAGCATTCCTTGATACATATAATATCCTAACGACCCCACTCCTTCGTAATTTTTGAGTTTGGTATCGGAGGACATGGGGGTTTTCATTGGTTTAGATTCTTCTAAGCTAAATTTCTTAAGCATTTCTTTAATATATTTAGATTGATTAAAGAAAATTCCATCTTCCATTTGTTTTATTTGTAGTCCAAGGAAGAAGTTAAGTTCGCCCATCATGCTCATCTCGAACTCGTCATGCATGATTTTGGCAAATTCATCACACATGTCTTGACAAGTCGAACCGAATATGATGTCATCGACATATATTTGAACGATGATGAGGTTTGAACTTTTCCTTCTAGTGAAAATAAGAGTGTTATCTACCATTCCTATTTTATATTCATGTTTAATAAGGAAAGCTTTTAATCTATCATACCAAGCTTTGGGTGCTTGTTTAAGACCATATAAAGCTTTCTTTAGTTTATAAACATGATCCGGTTTTTCAAAGTCAATGAATCCTAGAGGTTGTGCCACGTATACCTCCTCATTGATAAAACCGTTCAGGAATGCACTTTTTACATCCATTTAGAATAGTTTAAAGTCTAAAGCACAAGCATAAGCTAATAGTATCCTAATTGACTCAAGTCTAGCAACTGGGGCATAAGTTTCATCATAATCGATGCCCTCTTGTTGATTATAGCCTTGAGCAACTAACCTAGCCTTATTTCGAGAAACAATACCGTTCTCGTCTAACTTATTTTTAAACACCCACTTAGTTCCTATAATTGTCATATTCCTAGGTTGTGGAACTAACTCCCAAATGTCGTTAGCAATGAATTGATTTAATTCTTCTTGCATAGCGACTATCCAACTATCATCCATTAAGGCTTCATTCACATTCTTAGGTTCTATAGTTGATATAAAACAAAAGAAGTTACTTTGGTTTTGGGCTTGTGATCTAAGGGTTCTTTGGTTAAGGTTTCCTATGACATTTTCTAATGGATGATTCCTAGATTCCTTAATATTGACTATTTCGTCAATCTCTAAAGTTTCATCCTCAATGTCATTTTCTAGGTTTTTCTTTTCTAATTTGTAATTGCTTCTTCTCTTCCTAAGTCATCCCTACCAAGGGTGATGTCTAGAGGGTGGCGGAGTTTTCATCGAATGTCCCCATATGTGATTCTCGACTTTCCCTTGTGTGTTTATTTAGGATGATGTAGGCTTTACTATTTTGAGAGTAACCTAAAAAGATACCTTCGTATGACTTTGGTTCAAACTTTGTAAGGTAGTCTTTAGTGTTTAAAATGAAGCACTTGCTTCCAAACACTCAAAAGTAGGTGATGACGTTGGTCGGGTGCATGTTTTACATTTATAATCGAGGCTAATGAAATTATCAACGATACATACGAGCAAGTATACTCGTTGATTAACTAAAAATCAATGAAACCGGAAGTAGTATAGAATATTCTCGGGTCGTTTATCCCCCGCGAGGAGTGAATTGGAAAGTCGAGAGTTGGATTGATATTTGATTATTGAATAGAACAAGATTTGGATTGGATTTCTAAATCTACTAGAAAAATAAAGCAATCTATACTAAAAATGAGAAAGGCACACAAATTTTAACTAAAAATGTAAACGGGAATCTAAAAACGTAACCTAAAAACCCTAAATTTTCAAAAAGTAACCTAAAATGATTTTTTTACTTTTGATAGACTCTAATTGACTAAATAGTAAGATTAAAGAAAACTAGAACGAAAATGGAGTTAAATTGAGCTAGAAAATACGAAAAACGAGCACGGGAACGAATCCCGCTCTTTAAAAAACAAAATTTTGCAAAAATGACCCTACGAAAGTTTTTCTATTTTTCCTAAGTGTAATATGATAAAAATGAATTTTCAAAAAAGAAAATATTTTTTTTTAATTTTTATTTAATTTTAATAAATAAAAAACAATAAAGAAAATAAATGATAAAAATAGCAAACGATATTGGAAAAATGTGAAAAAATACAGAAAAGTGGATTAAGGTAAGCTGGTTCTATGAAAAATAAGAGCTAGAAAAGTGGGCTTATAAATAAGCCGAAATAAGCTGAAAACAGCTTATGGGCTTAATGGGCTAAAAGGGCCTTATAGAATAAATTGTGCAACTCACTACCGGATGAGCTATTGTAGCATACCGGTAGTGAGTGTGTTATAAAATGTTGGTTGATGGGGTTGAGGTCCCAAGTCGAGTCCTTTTGCTACTATGGCTCCCCTAATCCCAACGTTTTTATTTTTCATTTTTTTACAACTTTTTAAATAATCTGAAAATAAGCAACTTTTAAAAAACAAAAATTTTTATAACTGACAAATAAGCACGAAATAAGCTAAAAAAGGTGGCAAGTTGCTAATTTACACTAAGACCAAAAAAATGCTTAACTGTTAAGCAGTTTAAGCTCAAATAAGCTAACTGAAAATGGAAATAAGCACAAACAAGTGGGGCACTAAACCTAATAAGCAAATGCAAACAAAGATAAGCAAGGAAAATAAGCTAGAATAGGCAGAAAAGCTAGAAATGGTTAAAACACTTAAAGTTTTATACTAAGAAGCAAATAAGCTCAAATAAGCTTGAGACAAAACCAAATAAGCTAGAACAGGCCTAGACAAACCTAATAAGCTAAACTAACCCTAAATAAGCTAATGCAATAAGCAAATAAGCTACAATAAGCAATCAACAAGCTAGCAGACTTAACTTTTGCACTACACTAAAGAAAAGCTAAAATGCAATGCACTAAAAGGGAAATATAAGCTAGGAAAATGGAAAATAAGCAAAGGATCCTAAGGGTCTACACCTAATAAGCAAAAGGTATAAAAATAAGCTAAGGATGTCAGGCTATTAAGCAAAAAAAATGAAAATAAGCTAAGGCTTTAAACTTGCAGGCCAAACAGTCAAAATGCACACTTTTAGCTTAAAAATAAGCCACCTAGAGGGGGTCCTAAGCTTAAGGCTTGCAGGGGCTTATACATCAGCTTATTAGCTTCCTAAAAAGCCAAATAACACTAAAGATTTAATTAAAGAAAAGCAAGAAAAAAGGGTGAAAAGTTGGGCTTTTGCACTAGGGGAATTTTACAAAGAAAAAAGGCTAAAAGCCAGCTTATAAATAAGCTGGCAAATGAGCTTAAAATTTTAAAAGGAGTTAAAACATAAAATTAAAAAAGAAATTTTTGGACAAAAGCTCCTAATGAGCTTGTGCTCAAAAAATTGAAATGCAAAAAGAGGTTTAAGGTGCCGATAAGTAAAAAAAAAAAAAAAAAAAAAAAAAAGAAAAAAAAAAAAAAAAAAGAAAAGGAAAAGAAGCTTTTTGAACTAAAAATAACTTAACTCAAAATTTGATAGTTTTGACTCAAAGCAACAATAGACTTAAGACAGTTTTCCTAAATCATTTTGACACTAAAAATGGAACTCAAAACAAGGTTTTAAAAGGGTTTTAAAAACTTAAGCCAAATAAGCACTTGTTGTCACACCTCGCAATTTTCGATATTTTAAATGACTATTTTACCCTTTGACTTTTCGGGTCCGATTTGACTTCTTAACTTTTAACTTTTTATCGTCACATAAAAACGATTATCGCGTAACTAGTAAAATTTTTGGAACATATTTTAATAATAAATCGTAGTTATTATTACATACCTCGAGTACAAATTTATTTTTAAAACTCATTTGACTTGAAAACGAGAAAATATAGATTTTATTCCTAAATTGATTTATCAAAAACGACCCGCTAAATTACGTTTTCACGATTCAGACTCTAAAGCAATTGTGTAAAAGACATTTTCTGACACTTTTTAGTTTTTGACCAGACCCGAAAACATCAGAAAGTGACCTGAAATGCCCTCGCAAGTTTTAGAACGAGAAAGAATTAAATAATATTTAATTAACAGTTTATAAAATAAAAATATTTAATAAATTATAGTCACATTTTTTATCTCGAAAATGTTTGTTGATAACGCGAATATATGGATTAGAAATGTATTTTTATTTCTATTTTTATTTTTATTTCGGACGAGACGTAACTGGTTCACTAAATAAATCACGAACATTTTTATAAGTGTTATAAAAATGATTATGAAATATTATCAAGTAAATACTCGTTTTTGTTGGAAAAATTATTTGAAAAACAATGGCGCAAGTTTCGTGATTTGAATCACCCGTTAAGTCGCTCAAACGAGTCCCGAACCATCATTTTATAAAAGTTTCTCAACAATTACACATTTAGCCCCTGTGGTAATATTTTCAATTTAAACCCTAATCTATTATAAACCTTACACTTTATTTTTATACTTTTATATAAATATAAAATTTTACCATTTTTATTTCATTTTATACAAAATAAACACACACCTATAAACTTCTCTCTCCCTCTCCTCCCATTAGGTTTTCGGCGGCCACCACCGGAATCCGGCGCCGCCCCCAACTTCCGGCGAGATTATTCCGGCCAACAGCCGTCGCATATCACCACAACAGCCGCCACTTTCACCAACTACGTCACCCCACAACCGCCTCATCATCGCCATCCATCACCATCCCCCGCTCGTCACCTCTTCACCACGAACACCACCATTTTCCGGCCACCCTCCGCGGCTCAACCGCATACCACCACCACCCTCACCTTTGGATGGTTATATTTTTGTAGTTGGTTTTCATAACCCTGAAGGGGCGTTCGTTTTGGTGTTTTAACAGCCACATAGGCTGCCGCCTAGGGGGCGTTTGGTTCTGGGTTAACAGCCCTCAAGGGGGGGTGTTTGCTTATGTTGTTTTGCACCGTAGGATGCGTTTGGTTGGTCGGGACAGCCCCTAAGGGGTGTTTGTTTCCGCGTTTTAACAGCCCACTTAGGGCGTTTGGCTGTGAAAACCCAACATAGGGTGCGTTTGGCTCAACAACCATCGAGTAGGGTGCGTTTAGTTGCGGGTTTGACAGCAGCCCACAAGGGGCGGTTGGGTTGTTGTTTCGGGACAGCCAAACAGGGTGCGTTTGGCTGTGTAAATTTCGCAAGGGTGCGTTTGGATTTGTTATAACACCACAAAAAGGGTGTTTGTTTGGTGCGTATATTGGCCTGAAAAAGGGGCGTTTGGATCTGTGTTTTACTATAGCAAAGGGGTGTTTGGTTTGCTGAATTACAGCCCACAAGGGGGCGTTTGGTTTGTGGTAAAACAGCCTCGAAGGGCGTGTTTGGATCCGGGTTTAGAGTGCGGGCACGCATAGGTCTTGTGGGTTGATGTGTATAAGCGGGTTATAAATATTGCGAGGTTTAGTAAGCTTAGAATCGGATTCAAGTGGTGGTTAAATTGGTTAAATAAATATATTAGTTATATACTATATTCGTTTTTTTGTGTTTTGTTTGATTTCGCTTAGATATTGATATTTAAACACACGGATAATTGCAACATCTATTTGATTGAAAAGGGGAAAACGTTGAGTTTTGGTCAAAATGGAAACGTCGTATAAACGGCAAAGTCATGCGAAAATTTCTAAAAATCTTTATACTTAGTAAATTTTCATTAAAGTTTATACTATTTTAAAAACCTGATAAAATGACAAAGTTATATAGTTTTTAAGATTATTAAAGTGTTATTTTACAATAAATCGGTAAACAAACGAAAACTATACTCTTACGAACGATACAACTAGTTTACTTAAAACGCGTAACGAAATACTAAATTATAAAATATTATTTTATAATTCCCAACTATAACCTTTGTAAAGTCTTTAAAAACGTCATTTATCAAATTCGTAACTTTAAAACGTGTATTTACTTTTACACAAAAACTTTTTATTAATTTAATTGGTGACTTTTGAAAACGCGTCGAACTATATTATTACCATTATTTTTAAC
The DNA here is from genome assembly GCA_026074375.1 of Tanacetum coccineum. NCBI lineage: Eukaryota > Viridiplantae > Streptophyta > Magnoliopsida > Asterales > Asteraceae > Tanacetum > Tanacetum coccineum. The sequence goes on along the minus strand of BQNB010021825.1, from coordinate 52,359 downwards.
CACGTTTCTTATATAATACTTGTGAAGTATTATATACTACGACTTTTCCTTTTGAATGTTTGTCTTTATTATATACTTCACCATATGAATTATATAATTGTTCATTTTCATAGGTAATATATATACGGAATATATTACATATTTTGCGTGTGTTTTTCGATTTATTTTATTTAACCAACCACCAAACTCATCCAACTTGAAATCCAAATCCCTTATCAACTAGTCGCGTTGATGTACTCATCCCAAATTCATCATCCTAAACTAGTGGGATTTAGCCGTTAAGTTAAGCTGCAACTTCTTGGTCAAGCCGTTCCGTTCTCCGTTTGTGTTGTGCTTGTTATTTGCATTTCTGCTAGTTGCTCTGCAACATCAAGGTGAGTTCATAGCCCCACGTTTTACTTGTTTTACATATACTTTACTACTTTTGGGGTGAGAAACATGCTCGTTTACAAACTTGTTTACGTTACCGAATTTCAAACTCGTTTACACACTAATTACAAACTTGGTTACTTGATTGATATCACACTCTTTCTACTTATGGGATTAAGTATTTAAAGTTGTTATGAATAAAATGGTTATTTCTTCATTGGACACAAGTGTTTTCAGTTACCATATCCTATTTACGTGTTGCCTAAGTTTGCTTAACAAACCACGAACTACTGCCCGACTTTATCATGAACTGTTAATTTCTTGACCGGAGGACCGGTTGAGGGAGCGCGAGTGAATAAATAGATCTATTGGGACTAATTATCCCTATCCGTAACATGCCCTTACTTTGTTTTCTGTCGCGATGACAAACGGATATATGTCATTTTGATTAATACATTAGGGTGGTCCTTTGGTTTTGGGAACACCGGTTTTAGGGCAGGAATACTATGCAGCAAGATGTAGCATGCCCTGCTGACTAAATTAGCTTCGGTGTCATGAGCTTAGCGCAACAGTATACACTTTTCATGCGATATTGTATTCGTTATAATAGTCGCAAATTTTCTTTGGTACGTAAGTATAAATCTCCTATAACTGTCACTGCGTACATTAAACTTATGGTCCACACGACTTGTTGAACGTTTCTGATATTAAATGTTTTTCGTAATACTTTGAGTAAAGCTGTATTCACTAAACGTTTTGTTCCTCATAAATGTTTTACTTAAACCATGAATATCAACTCAACTTATGTTGACCGTTTAGCAATATTTTTCACAGGTGCTTAGCTTTGGACTTCTTGGTGTGCTATGTGGAGTCTACGTGCAATATGATACTCTTTCAAGACTTAACGAAATATCATACTCGTTGTCTTTTGAAAACCAAATTATGCTTCTGCTACATTTTACTTATGCTTCCGCAAACGTTTAATTTCTTTTAAATCATGTAAAACTTATTTATTTTTAAACAATGCAACGAGTTATGATTTCTAAAACGTCCATTAGTGGTCGTTCACTTGTGCCTTGTGTTCGGATTATGATGACGTCACGCCCTCGGACATGTATTCCGTCCAGGCCCCGTCTTGGGGTGTGACAGATTGGTATCAGAGCCAAGGTTTATCGAGAACCAGGTAGATAGTCCTAGGAGAATATCTAGGTCTGGACTATAACCAGTATGTGATCCTTACGTGCTTTTATGTGTGCCTTATACGTGTTTTTGCTATGAGCTTACACTTATCTTTTCTCTGCGATTATCTTTTCTCTGCGGTTATCTTTTCTATGAGGTTACCTTTTCTTTGCGGTTATCTCTTCTCCGCGGTTTACGTTCGCCTTACGTTTATTCCTCTATTTACTTATATGGAAGTTGTCTATATAAATATTAAACCTTTCTAAGACATTGTGGATGACACAATGGTCTCAAAATTTTGTCTAAGACATTGTGAGCGATGCAATGGTCTCGAACTTATTATTCATAACCTTATACAATATCGTATTACGCGAAACCCGACACGGTTATGTTTACATGGAATTATGTATGAATCTAAGTTTCACAAGTCTTGTATGGGCGGGACTTGTAACTGGAGGTTTAATATGGTAATTGCTATGTAAACTCGTTCATAAAAGATCTTAATCTTATTTACTTTAACCGTATACTCATCATCTTCTTTGAACTCTATGCCGATCTTCCCTAATTGTTTCTCCCCGTCTCTGAAGACGAGTTTTAAATACTCGTCCCATACTCATTAGAGTGCCTGCATCGTGTTTTCATCCACCACCTTGAAGATTTTATGGGTACGCTTATTGCATCAGAAATTAGTCTATACTTAATCATTTATTCGACTTATTTCATTTCCATGACCCTGTTCGATTTTGAAGTAAAGGTCGACGCCAAGACAAGGAATGAGTTCCACGAGTATCGAGTGTATTGTAACCCAACGAATTGCTAATGCTATTGAAGCTAATACTGTTTATGAGGTAAGAATCTACATGGATCACGACTAAATAGATTAGGTCGTACGCTAGGAAACCAAGGTAGTAAGGAATGACAACAACAAAATAAATGACAAAAGGCCGTGAGAGCTTACATTGCTAAACCAAATTTCAAGGACGCATAAGTAGCAAAAATTTCCCTTCCACAACAAACGAAAGTTGCACCACACTGGACCATGCACTGTGAAGTGCAATAACTACAAGAGTGTTGGCCATGTGAGTAGGAATTATAGGACACCCGTTTCGATATTCAACTTAGAGGCCATAGTGGCAAATTAGAAATCTGAACCGTGCGAACCGTATTTAGGAGGTTAAAACTCGTTGGAGCTCCTAAACACCGTCCCAAGAAAACGCTGGATGATATTAAGGAAAGATTTTTCCCTATTTAGTGAAACCAAAGTAGACTCAGGCTGTAATCTCTAAGAGTGTTGCACTAGTACTTACCTGTGAATTTCGTGTATTGTGTGGATTTTTCCTAAATCATTTGTTCAATTTGTGTCATGACGATTTTGTCAGTTACACTTTAATTCTCTAGTAAATATAAGTAATACTCCCTTTACCGCTTACACCCATTTCACTATTTATTATGTAAATGTCTTAACTGTATAACTAACCGGATGTATCCAATGAACTATTTCGTGTCGTCTTATAAAACCTAAAGTTGTCGTCGATATGAATTATTTTACCACCAGTTTAAAACCGTTTTCGCTGATAGCTTCTTTTTATATCAACACCTTATAAACTATTTTGATCTCAGTCCATGAACCGTTTGTTAACATTTTACAATTATCTCACTATACCTCATAACTAATTTGAGTATAAATTAATGAACCAACTCGTTGTTCATCTTATACCCTAATATACGGTAATTATAAACCCTTTTGCTACCACTAGTTATAAATTATTTTTGGTCAGATAATCTACAAACGATTTCGTGTCACCTCATGAATTATTTCGTTGTTATTTATAAACTATTTCGCTGTCAATTTATGAAATATGTTTGATACACAAATAGCATACGTATATATTAACCTCAATGCAGATTCTCAACCAAATGCCCTTAGACCAAGTCAAAAAGGTAAAAATCTACAAAAGGCTAAAATTATGGGAGAATCAATGATAAAAAGATTCCGGAAGAATATTCCCGGGTCGAATGTCCCAACGAGGCTGCAATGAAAAATTATCCAGGTTTGATGAGAAATTGACTGATTGAGAAATATATGAGTATAACACTGATATAATTACAACTAAAATTATATTAAATAAAATCAAATTTAATCCTACTGAAACCAAATGATAGGAAATTTAGGGATATCTAAAAACTACGGGAAACAAAATTAGTTATAGGGAAATCCTAAAATTAAATCTAAATTAAAATACGGGGAACAGAATCAGGTATCGGGAGATCTAAATACTAAAAATTAAGAAAATAAATGCTAAATTAAATTAAAAATCAAAATTAAATTCTAATTAACTTAACTTGAAAAATAAAGAAAACTAGAACTAAAACGGAGGTCGTTTGAATGTAAAACGAAAAGAAACGGTAAAACGTACCCGGTAAAAACGGGTCTAAAACTGAAATTTAAGAAAAATTAAGCTTACACTAAATTTTATATTTTTCCTAGACACTAAATGACAAAAGAAAATTTTATAAAAAAGAAAAATATTTTTTTTTTCTTTTTTGGATTTTTTATGAATTTTTAAAGATTAAATACTAATTAAAACTAAGTAAATAGAAAAAGACAAAAAATAAAAGTTATAAAAATTCTGAAAAAATAAAATTAAATAAAGAAAAAGTTAACAATTCTAAAAATATAAAAATGCCCAAATTTTACTGTTTATAATTAAAGTAATTAAACTAATTAAATCTAAACCTAATTTAAATTAATTAAATTAAAATAAACTAACTAAAGTTAACTTTGGGGACTGACAGTGAAAGGACACAAGGACTAATGGGGAAACAGCAAGCTGACAAAGGGGACTAATAAAGGTAACTGAAAAAGAGGAAATTACACAAATGGTCCCTGAGTACTACCCCGATTACAAGTTAAGTCCTAACAGCTTATTATGCAAAAGTCAAAGAAGCAAAGTTATTAAGGGGCTTGAGGGGAGCATTTTTCATAAAAGGCACATAAGCTGAATCTCAAAGAATAAGCCAGAAATGTGAGCTTTTGGGGCTGCAAAAGCTAAATAAGCTTTTTAGCTTATTTTTCTTTCTTTTTGGGGTTTAAGCCAACAAATAAGCTAGAAAACTATAGGGGACAGTTAATAGGCTAGGGGAGCCCTAAAATAAGCTAAGTTATCTAGAATAAGCCCTAAAATAAGCTGTTTAAGTAATAAGCTATATTAACTATTTATAAAAAAGACAGAAAAAGGTGAACTTTAAGGCTATATTAAGCTATATAAATAAGCTATCTAATAGAAATAAGCTGCTGAACCTAAAAGAACTACTTATAAGCTATGCTAAAAGGCACTAAGAACCTATAGCTTAATATAAAATAAGCTAGAAAAGGGGGCTTAGTTTTGGTGCTCAGCACCAGGGGAGGTAAACACAGTGAGCTTAAGGCTTATTTGAGCTTATGAAAATAAGCTCTTAAAAGCTTTTTAGTCAAAACAAAGCATAAACAGATTAAAAGGGGAGGCAATTAAGCTTATGTTCAAAATATTAGCTATTAAGGTGAAGAAAAAGCTGCTGATTTTAGGACTTGAAAATGGCTATTTTCAAAAAATTAGCATACATGCACACTTGGCTTATTACTTAGTGATGGTTAAAAGGACAGAACAAGGGCTAGTTTAAGGTGGCTAGAAACACTCAAATAAGCACACCAAGGGTGTGCTTAAGCTGTCTACACAGCTGAAGTACTTTAGCCCACTTTTTGCTTATTGAAAATTGACAGAATACCAAAAGGGACATAAAAACTTATTTCTAAACTAAGAATGGTGATTTAAATGGCCTAATGAAGCCCACACACTCAGCCAAAGTTGGCTGAGTGAGCTTGACCCATGATAAACCCCTGGTGACCCATTTTCAGGTTAAACCAAACACCCCTTTATTTTATAAAAAAAAATGTTTTAACTGAATTTTGGTGAAGAAAGGCCAAGGAAAGTGATTACAAGTGAACTCTAATCACTTTTAACACATGTTTAAACAAGTTAAACAGAATTAAACAGCTTATATGATGTTTGAAATTTCGACAATAGCAATTTTCTCAAAAAACTCTTAACTTTTATTTAAAACTGAAAGTCTTACAACATAATCTTAGAAAATAAACTGAATACACTTAAATTCTTTAAAAGAAAGACTTGGAATTGAAATTAAGCTAAAAAAAACATAAAAAACGGTGTGTGGTGTTTGGCTTGGTCTTGGCTCTTTTATAGCAGCTCCAAAACTTCTCTTGGACTTGGGATGTGCTGGATGTGAGTGTGCAATTGCTCCAAGGCAATCCTAGCCTTCCCTTTGTCTTGACTTCATCTCAACCATTGATGGGTGCTTCGGGTTGAGTGTTTTGACAGGGAAAGGGGTTATAAGGGTTGTGGGTTGTGGGGAAAGGTATGGGTGAGCTGTAGAGATGTACTAGGGTAGTGGTTTTGCAGTGAAAACAGGGGGAGAGGTGGTTTGGGTTTTGGCGCCAAGTGGGTTGGGTTGCAGGGTTGTTCGTTTGGTTTAAAAGAGAAGAATGGGAAAGATGCAACACTAGTCCCCCATGTTTCTTCCTCTTTTCATTTTATTTTAGCCCGATTTTAGTTATTAAACCAAGTTTCAAAAGTGACAGCTTAAGTCCCTCCGTTTTATAACTTAAAAGAATAAAAGGGGTTTAAGGTTATGGCAAAAATGGTCCCTGCTGTTTATAAAGAGTATAAGTTTATGGTTTTGGCAGTTTTAGTACCTTTCTTTTATTTTTCCATTTTTCTTTATAAAACACTTTCAAACTTGGCAATTTAGCCCCTAAAGTTTATTTTTATCATTTTTAATTATAAAACAAGGTTTTTAAAATTTACATTTTTGGTCCTTGAGTTTTATAAAAAAGATGTTTTGGGCTATTGGGCTTGTATTGGGCTTGGGTTTGTTGTTGGGCTTGTATTGGGCCCAATTGAGTGTGTCTGGGCCCAATAAGGTTTAGGCTTATGTTATTGGGCTTTTTAAGGCCCAATAAGGTTATGGAGTGGGTTTTGTGTGTACAATGGCTGAGATTGGCTGTAACTGGGCTAGGATTGGGCCTTCAAAGTCTTCACAGTCTTTGTCAATTGCACACAAATGGGCTGTTGTAATTGATTGAGGGCCCATTTGGTCTTCACAGTCTTCATAATTATACTATTGGGCTTTCCCGGCCCATCAGATGGGTTTCATAGATATACTATTGGGCTTTCCCGGCCCATCAGATGGGTAAAGATTGCATCCAATAGTATTCTTCAGTTCCGGCTCCGGTTTGACTGCTGATTCTTCAGTATTGACTCTGACTTTGTCATTTTTGGACTTTGGCCTTGATTTTGCACAGTCTTTTCCATTCCATGCTCAGTTTTGTCATTTTGGCTTGGTTTTCTGTCTTTTTGTTGATATCCACTTCCTGCACAATACAAATGCAAAACAAACATATATTTGGCAGTTTTTGTCTGTTTTTGGTCATTTAAGCTCGTTTTTAGAGGTAAAAGATATGTGTAATTAAGCACTTATCAACAGGCACTAGAGGCAGTCTCTCCATCCACATAAGAAGGAACGTCCGAAGATACTTTCAGCAGCTCACTCATCGGAAGACCATAGGAATCAGCAACCTTCTAAACATATGGATAGGACATGGTAAAGAGCTCTCGATGTTTAGCCTCCTATGATTTTGACCCTTCAATATCCAAATCCTTAGCCTCGGATAGGAACTGTGCAATCTGTTCCTCGATCTTACCCAAGCTAAGCCCCCCTAACCACCCAACAGTAAAGCATAGGCTAACCGGAGCTGCCAAACTCTTCCTATACTCCACACTTGTTTGCAATCTCTTAACTATAGCCGGTATGAACTCCCGGACAAGTTGTTGGCGGTCAGCCTTGGCCTGAGCTACCTGGGCTAAAAGGGCAAGCTTCTCATACTCCAACCCCTCGATATTCTCTTCAGCAACCTTTAATAGTTGAGTCTTAGGTTCAAGATCTTTTTCCAACCTCCTAATCTTCTCAACCTGATTTGAAGTAGTGGCTCTCCACTCATCCCTTTTCTGCTCAAGATCTTTCCCCTATCCAACAACTCCTTCTCACAAGACAGACACTCAGAATGAGCACTATCTAGCAAAGTGAGCTTATTGGTCAGCCCCTTATTGTCTTGATTCGCCCTTTGAAGGCTCAACCAAGTTAGCATCACTTCGATTCATTAGATCCACGTACTCATGACTCAATTGCTCATGCCTCTTCAAAAGTTTCCCTTAGGCTAAGATGGACTGCCCCAGATTCTGATATGTACGACCGACGACCTCCACGTTTGAAAGATTCCCTAGAAATTCATCTTTCGCTGGAGTATCCCGATGAGAAACCAGCTCTCAGCAAGCACGAAAGGTGCAAACGCAAAGGTTGTTACAGAGTCCCCAATTGGGCACATATTGATTGTTCACCAGTTCATCTTCAGGGCCTTGATGAGAAGACTGCGACGAGTGAGCTGCAAAAGAGAGTAAGTTAAGTACAAAAGAAAAAAGAAAAAGATATGATATTAAAAAGAGGGAAGGCGTACCATCAGAAGCTGCATGTTGTTGGGTGTCGTGATGTTCAGCACGGGGTGAGGGCTGGACCGTAGCTGCTGGAGGGGTAGGCACACGCGTATTACCGCTAAGATTAACAACCTCCTTTTTGACATACGAGGTGTCTTGGGTAACGTCAACAACAGGGGTGGGGTTCTTAGTAACCTCTGATGCGGCTTGGTGAAGAGGAGTGACTGACAGAATCTCATCTAAGCCTGACTGAATTGACTCGTGGTGCTTCTGAACATTTCATTTCTTCTTTTGCCCCTCGACACCTCCGGCACCAGCACGCTTGGCCTCCGCTTTAGCAAGGCTTTGCTGCTCCTTCTTCTCCCGAGGAGCAAAAATTCTAGGGTTAGGTTTCTGCAAGCTCTTTTCAAATGTGGTTAACTTTGGAATCTTAGCTCTAACCCCAAGAGGAGGAGTGACTCGCGGTTAAGGACACTGGTCCTCAGGGATGGGATCTCCTTGGCTGACAATGGTCCCGGTCCATGAAGGGAGCTTCAAGAAAGTATCCATATCAATCATTGCAAAAAAAGGATGGAAACACAACAAAGTTAATAACGGCATAACGAGTGACTAAAATCAGCGCAATTCCCTCCCGAAAATTAGCATTCTTATCTTGATCCTTTATGTCGTAGCGTAGCTCCGGATGTCGGCAAAGTGTGGTCAATCCACACACATACAATATATGACCAGGAGGAGGCCGAAGAGGCACCAAGAAATCGGATAGGCGAGCAACGTCATGATCATCATAACCTATCAAAAAGTCATCATGGAGGTCAGTATCACCATGTCTCCAAGGCATCGCCTCCGGAACGGCACGACGGTCTAACAAGAAAAATTTCTATTTCCAACCTTTCAAACTCGAAGTAACTTCTTTGAAGTATTTCTTGGCGCGACCTCCGATTTTGTTTTCAAAAGAGAATCAATGGCCTTGCTTACACAGCTTATAGAAAACCTTAAACAGAGAGACGGTAGGATTGATGTTTAAACTCACACAGCGTATCTCGAACAAGATCACCCTATTAACCCCCATCGGCACCAGTTGAGAGACGTGTACCCCGAAATGTTTAATCATAAGGAAGAAAATGGGACTCTCAAGCCTCCTTGTTCAAGCTGCTCGATGTACAATCCGACATACAGTGATGGGAGTTGGTTCATCATCATACACAGAGGGGGAGACGGGGATATAGATCTGAGGGGATGCAGTACTCCTCAACTGCCTGCCTCAACTCCGAGGAGGTAAGCTCAAAAGTATAGATTTGCATATCAAACTTAGAAAAGACCACGGCCTTCGAACTTTCTGGAGCCATCTCGCCGGGCTCACTGCCAGACATACCTCTAAAAGGAAGAATAAAAAAGGAAATAAACAACATGGAAAGATACGCACCTTGACAATACCGAAAGAGAACACATGGCCAAAACTAATTCTTCAGAATTGAGTGTGTGTGTGATGAGAATCATGAGGGGGTATATATAGTGAAAGGTCCACCTTGGGATGCGAACAGACACGTCGTACGGCAACACGATCTTAACCGTTCATCTCTGAGATGTTGTGGCAAGTATCAACGAAACATCTCTAAAAGCCCATGGGCCGGTAATAGTGTAAGCCCAATAGAAGCCCAAAGGACAGTTCAAGGCCTCGCAACGAACTCCATCGGCTATATAAAAGCACCTCGGATAATGCATAGGTCGGTATAACACCAACCTTTTTTGTTATATTATTTTATTTTAGTATTGTGTCATTAGTCATCAACCGATAACACAACACTGGGGGGACATGTTCATGTATGTGTCAGACGAATTGCGCCGTACGTCACTACTCACTAGAATACATCCCGAAAGTCATAACCGAAGAGCAGGTAGCGACACACTTGGAAAGCAACGTAGCATAGCCAAAAGACGACGTGGGAAATGCGCTGCTTTGTAGGTTTTCTTCATCCAAAAAGCCAAGTCTGACTCTGTATCTGACCTACTGAGTTGAGGGTCCCTTTACAGGTCGGTCATGTGTCAGGTCTCAGGTCAACGATCTATGAAGTCATCAACCAGGTACAACTATGGGTAGTATAAATACCTAGAGCCATTTCACTATTCACTATATTTTTTCACTGACAATATTACTTCTGACAATACTATTCCATCGGCATTAGACCATCCTCTTATTCTCACGCCAGGGTTTGGTCCTGGGGTCACACCTAGGGCGAGACTAACGCATGTTGCTTCCTTGTGTGTAGGTACCATACCTGCTCAAGTGGCTGGAGGGAGCCTCGGAAAACCTGAAGGTCACCGGAGCAGGAAATTGCTTCAACAAATTCCATACGATCATTGGATATGTTTGGCTTTTAATTTTGTTTGATGATTGTAATTGTATTTTTGAGAAATGGACACAACTAAGATGAGTTATAGATGCTAGTTGGATACAATTAAGTTTTTGATTTAAATCTTATTTGATTCGATTCGACCCAATCTCCATCGATTTAAATGATTTAATGATTCAAGTAAAGACTTAATGAGTTGATCCAATTAGATGGGTTATTACTTGGGTTGGCCATGTAGGATTTTTATGCATGGTCATATATAACTAGTGTCCATTATATAAGGCTACCGAATACAATGACCTACAGCAGCCTACATTTTCTCTTGCCACATTAGTTTCTTTCTTCGGTGACTTACAAGCGACCTTTTGCCACTATAAGGCGACTATTATTTTATTTTTTTCAAATTTTTTTAAACAAAATTAAAAAGTTTAAATAATAAAAACATTACATAATAATATAAAAAACATTACATAATTATTCAAATAACATAAAAACTTGACAATAATAATTTAAAACTTAAGAAACTAATAATCTAAATTATAGGTTTCCTTGATTCCGTCATTCATCTCCTGCATCTTCTGTTGTTGTATTACGGGCAAAGAGGGGTCGATTACTGAATTATAGAATAAGATCTCATTGTCCCATTTCCTTTTTTCATATAATTAAAGTTTTGGACGTTGTATTTTAAGTTTCTCTCTTTTCAAATCCGCCGCTTCCTTAGGCGGCGCCTCCTAGATATCCAACTCCTGATTCTTCAATTGGATGTAGGAGTATTGTTTCTCCTGCGTCCTTTCCTATTTTGTTGACTTAATGCGTAAGTATTTGTCGGCTACAAAATCAACAAATGAAGAAGATCCCTTACGCGAGGAGGCAGATGATTTCTTCTTGGCATTTGCAGCATCATGACCTAATGGTCGATGTTCTCGAGCGTCTTCATACTCATCCGCTTCATCATTTAAATTAAAACCACTAGAACCTGAACCGGAGGTGGTTTCTGATGTCTTGGATTTTTTTTGCCCCTTTGTATTCTTGTAAAAATTAGGCATCTCAATCTCTAACCAACCTTGGTGATCTTTCAAAATGTTATAGCAATGCCCCCAACGTAAAGTCATGCCTGTAGATCATTTTGTATTCTGCACAAGCTTTGTGGTACACATCGAGGTCATTTGAACCACTTTCGTGATTCTCTTGAATATTATTGATGATGGCGCAAAAACAACCAATTCTAGGGCTAACCCTATTTTTCCATTTCCTAAGGATCGAGTCATACCCTCTCGTCGAACCAGTTTCCTTTTTAAAGTACTTAATAACCACTTCCCTAATCCCCTTGACCTTCATACTGTTTCCTTTCTCGCTATTTGCCGACACATCGCACCAAGCCTGGCACAACGCGATCTTTTCTGCCTTTGTCCAGTCTTTTACCGGCTCCTTGTCCTTGGCATCATTCTTTTTGGCCTTTGAAGCACGTTTCGAGGGCTTCTTGACGGGTGACATCTCTTCGACTGGCGAGTCATCCATCGTCGTCATCAACTAGAGCCGAACCGTGCGCCAAATCGTGAGCCGAACTGTGAGCTGAACCGTGAGCCGAACCGTGCGTCGAACCTTGACCCATATAATAATCTTGGCTCTGGTAATACTCTTAAGTATTGAGTAACTGCTCAAAATCCATATCAAGATTCACACGATTAAGCGAAGAATAAGGTTGATTTGCTTGGGAAGACGTCGATGAATCCATAGTAGGACGATACAATCCAGTTGGTGATTGGTAGAAAGCATTTTGACTATTATACGGAGGAAGGAATGAACGATTTTGATAAAACATATTATTATGTTGAGGTGGTTGTGGTAATTGTGTATGATATTCAAAACCCGTAGATCCAAACCATATCTGTGGTGAGACACTGGATAATTAAAAATTCAGATATGGTGTCAAATGCAGAGCGTTAGCTTAAAGTCAGGATTTTGGAGTTTTTGATTTGGGAGTTTTCTTGTTAAACATTGTGAGTTTTTGATTTGGGAGAAGTTGTTTGAATTGTTGTTTGAATTTGTGAAAAAAATAGTAAAATAAGTGGGTATTTATAGTGTTAAATTATTTAAAATTTAATTTTTTTTTATATTAAAGCAAATTAAATCGTTGAAAAAGGAATAAAGGTGGACGACTAACGATCGTCGATACTATCGGGTGCCACCCTCGACCGATGATGACCTACACAAGCACTACAAGGATGACCGACAAGGTTGTCGGTTGACCTACCCCCACGATCGCCTCTTAGCGAGTAGCCTAAGACTATACGCATACACAATAATATGAGACTTCAGTATATGTGAAATAAACATTGGTATTTGGTGCGGCGGTTACAACATCGAAGTTTTACAACCCTGGGTAGTATAACTAACGGTTGTAGTGTTGTAAAGGCAAAACCCAAGGAAGATCGTTCTTTAGGGGAATAGTAAGGTAGGCTCGTAGTGTAGCCATGTTGATTTAAAAGGCAAGGGAAAAGCATTTATTGTCTCTTAATGTTTATTAAAAGCAAGTAAATTATACTCGGTTTGTGAATTGTTTAAACCAATATCAACCTAATTGCAAGAAAAATAAATAGTGTAAATCAATGCGATGTAAAGGCCTAATTACATATGATGTACTACTCATTTCTACCTATCTAATTCTACGTACCGATTGTCACTCCTTTGCTTGACCGTGTATGAAAGATCCTTTTACTAGCTCTAACTAATTGCATGTGATAGCCAGGTTTTGTAGCTAACTTCTAGAGGGATGAGCATTAGACATGGGTGTTATAGCTAGTTACTAGATTATTAACTATAGGGACATGGGAACTAACACCACAAGTTATCCAGGTATTTAATTGCCTTCAAGAAAGCGTCAATTTTATGGGTCACCTTGCTTTGTTGTTATTAGAAAAATCGGCCTCGAACTTAGACAAACGAGCACCTTTAGATGACATGAGATTAGACACTAATCCTTCAAGATTTGATTTTTTATTAAAAGTATGAGGATTATTGTTGAAGGTATGATTTGAGGATGAACCTTTGTTTGAAAACGATTAGGTGGGTTTGAAAAATTGTTTTAAGAAATTTGAGGTTGTTTTCACTTAAAGTTTGTGTGATTCTTCCAAGACAGATTGTATGAATCATCAAGAGTATTTTGCTTGGGTTTAAAAGTGAACCACTTACCTCCCACTTCGTCGGTACACGAAGATGCATATCAACAAAAGCGTGCTTGAGATTTTCCTTGCAATATTAAGTGCGGTGGGGACCACTACAAATCTCGCTTAAAGAAGCAATTTTGTTCACTTGAACGGGATTTTTAGGAGCATTTGAGCTTCCATTTAGCATTGGACATGATTTTCAAGCTCGATGAAGCGTCGGTCAGATGCACTCGGGACATCGAGAGGCAAAGTGATAGCCTTGACCAGTTTGCGAGACGTAGATCATTCTAATTTTCATCGTCATAGAGGGCGAGGTCCTCAATGACGGCCCATGATTCCTTGATGTTTTTGTCACGTAGCTTACCATTGGCCAAACGATCGATGATGTGCCTTGTGGCTTAAATGACATGGTCGTAAAAGGTTTGGACTTGGAGCCAAAGATTGATACCATGATGAGGGACTTTTGGAGTAAGTCCTTGAAACAAGTCCACACTTCATAGAGACATTCACCATGATGTTTTTGGAACATCAAGATGTCATTCTTAAGTTTAGTGGTTCTTCCTGGTGGAAAAAACTAAGCGAGGAAACGAGTAGTGAAATTCTGCCAAGTGGAGATTGATCCCACATGAAGATGATCATGCCAATTGATAGCTTGATCGCGAAGAGAGAATTGAAATAAACGCACGTGCGTTATCTCTGTAGAGTCACCATTAAGGTCAATTGAGTAAAAAAATTTAAGTAAGTCCTTAAGGTATTAGTTTGGGTCTTTGGACCGGAGTCCGTGGAATGCACGTTAGTTTTGCACCAACTGGATGGTGTCAGATTACAAGAGTGACATATTGGCATCCTCAGGGAGCTCAATAGTGTTTTGATAGCCCTCATCTCTATGTCAGTAATAATCTCCTATGGTACGTGGTCAGTTTTCATCTCCTGTGATGGTTAACAAAAGAGTGGTTACAAAACAAATGGAACAAAGAAAAGATAGACTACGAGAAAGCTACATGACAAGAAAATTACAATCTCACTTAATAGGAATCTAGTGAGTAGACATAAGTTAGATAGAATCCAAAACCTATACTATTCCTCGACAACGAAACCAAAAAATTGATGTGGATAAGTTTTAAACTGTGACAACTGACATTTTTCAGGTCCACTTTTATTCATTAAATTAAATATTTTAGTTTGAACACGTAAGTACTTGATTTTACATATAACCGGTTAGGTTATCTCGCGTATTATGAAACAACTTTGAACGTATCCCAACTCTAGAGTAAGTTTAGTCTACATGTATATAGTGTATTATCATACTCATGAGCATATTTATAAGTCATATGCATAGGGTTTTAATTTTTTTACGTAAGTCTTCCAAACTTGCATTATATTACATGCATGCATGCACAACTTACCCAGTACATTCACCACCTTCTTACTAATACTTTAAACTCATATGTAGTTTTAAAAACTTCATTTCCCTCCCCTTTCACACACCAAAATCAGCCAACACTTAAGTATACTCCAGCACATACTTTTTTACCTTATTTTCCCCACTACCCCTAACTACACTAAACCAAAAAGCTACCAAGCATGGAAAACATCATCTCCTACTTTCCACATCAAATACCACGTCCCAAAGGTCTCAAAACTCTACAAAGATTCATTTCCCCTTCAATTGTTACACAACCATGCAAAGATGAAAGCCTCTTTTGACCATTCCATTTCTTTTACTATAAAATGAAACTACTAGCCATTCTTCCTTTCACATACTTACAAAATTCACACACACTCAATATCAGCTCATTTTCAAGTATTCAAGCAAGTTTTCAAGATTTGGGTTAAAGATTTTACAAAAGATTAAGGCTTGGTTAATAAAAACTAGGGTTTTATGCTTGAAAACTAGAGTTTTTTTAGTGTTCTTTGGTAGTTTTGTACACTCTTTGCTCTAAAATCATCACCACCTCTTTGTAATCATCTCATAATACTTATTTTCATTCACTATAGTTATAGAACTGTAGAGGGGGTGAATATAATTTTCTTGACATCTTCGAAGTTTATACAACTTCAAGTCTCAAAAGTACCAAGAGATACACAAATCTACATTGTTATAAGAACAAAAGTAGAGAGAGAGAGAGAGAGAGAGAGAGAGAGAGAGAGAGATACCATGATGTATACTGGTTCGGGAAGGGGGGGTTTAGTCCTTCTGTACGTCCACTTACGAATCCACGACTCCGATACTCTAGTAGTATAATCCTTATGGTGGACTATAAACCGTATTACAATTTAACTCCATCGACTTTCAACAAAGACCAGCGCTCACACAAAAGAGTTACTACTTATGATATTCTGTCCTCGAAATCAACCCTTATGAACTCGTGATTTGACTTAACTTATAACTCTAAAAGCCTTCCCCTTGGAAGCTTTCCAAAACCCTAACTAGATCCCCAATGATCTAGGCTTGATCCCACGGTACAAGACTTCCCTTACAACTCGATTGAATAAAAGATAGATGGTTGAATCAAGTCCTAACCTAACCTAGAGAATCGTATCTAAAGAAAGTGTATAAGAAAGAAGACCTTAGACAAAAAACTTAAGTGTGGATTAAGCACTTGTGTGGCTATCTTACGGAGATGTGTGTTCTTTAATAAATGATAGAAGAGATCATTAAGAACACAAAGATGTTAGACTTAGAGGATTAGAGGAGAGAAAAGAGAGAAAATAAGGTTTTCAAGTGGGGAGGAATACACGTCAGCGCGTGGCCAACGCTCTAGTTTCCCGACTTTGTTTTTCTTCGGGATCTTGGTGTTTTGAATACCGCACTTGTTAAACCCCCGATTGTACTTTAATCTATAACCTTTCAATCATTTTTACACTCAAGGTCAACCAACTCAAATAGCCATTTGATGAAACATTTATGAAGTATTAAAAGCGTTTTGCCTATCCGATAAAGTAAAGAGAGAAAAAATTATCGAAAATAGGTATTTTTGGTATTCCTCAAAGTCTAACTAGCTTAGCTGAGATCCAACTAAAGTTTTGAAATGGATAGTTAGGGTACAAAAGAATATTCTTAGAATACTCTTTGCTTGAAAAGAAAAGGGGGAAGATTTAAAATATGAATTTCAAATTCATTTAGCCACATGTTGGATAAGAAGGTATGGGTTAGCAATGAGTTGTCATGCTGTGACTGATGTGTTATAGTGTAGGGTTGTTTTTTATATGATTCAAGTTTTAAATTTATATTTTACCGACTCAACCAAAACCAACACTTTAACGGGCAGTGTACCCGATCAATAGTAGTTTTGTGGTAAGTAGGGTGTCGAACACATTAGAGCGAGGTTAAATCTATTAATTTAATTAATATTTTGGTTATCTAATCTATGTTAATTCCATCATATGTTAAACATATGTCTGTCTAAATCCTAATTCTAATGGAAAAAGGGGGTTTTCAGCCTGAGAGACTAGCACGGTTTGGTTGGTTACTACAATCAATTCAATAAACTATTACCCATGCAAGCTAATTAACAAAAGATAAAAGAGCGGTCAAACCTTATATAAGAAAACTGTATTAACCATTATTAATCCGATTAGAACGTTGGTTTGTTTATTAAGTGCAATGATTTCTTCTCTCGAGGTGGCATATCATTCTTAAGACTTAGGCGTTACATCATCCTAAGACCTAGACACGTTAATTCTGTCACAATTAAAGCATCCGCATAAAGCATCCTTATTTGATGATTATAATCTATCTTAGGGATTAAAGCAATGGTGGTCTTGTTAAACCCTAGCTCATAGAGACTTTACCCACTTACCGCTTAATGGTAATCTATACACTAGTAGTCCACTTGTCCAACTATCCAATGGAATCAGAACGTTATTTGTTGAATTATCTAGGTCACCTGCTAGTCAACACGATCAATAAACCATTGGCAATATCCAATTAACTAGTTAAGCCCGAAGCGTATCCTAGACACAGACTTAGAAGGACAATATTTGTGTAACTATTATTCTAGGTGTATAAATTACTATATAGAGAGCTATCTTGGACTCTAGATCCGCTTGGTCTACTTAGCTAGATCTAGTTGAATGATAGGTCGTATACAAAAGCGCGTAAACAAGTATAAATCGATAAACATAAACAAGCATACAACGATAAATCAAGAAATCGATATAAAAAAATACCAAAAATTTAGATCTTCATAATAATGGCTAATACCTAAAGGTATTAGCCTTTAAACGTCATAATAAAAACAAGAGTAATTATTTAGCCAAGGTAAACTAACCGAGTTAACGAATGATACCAAAACTAAACGATTACTAAAGTATATGGAATTACACGATGTCTCCTATGGAATTGAATACGTTGCTCGACCTCTTATGATCTTTTTCTTCTCTAAAAATCGACTTTTGTGGTTTAGGTATCGAGAATATGATTTAGCACACTTAAAACTCATTTTTGAGTTTTCTATTTATAAGGTTTGGAAGTCAGTTCGATACGGCGTATCCAAGGGATTGGATACGGCATATTGGGGATTTCTTAGAGTAGGGACCACGTTTGATATCTTCCAGAATATTATATTGATTCCATATCTTGAATACTGCGTATTGAGTCCTCTGGATACGGCGTATTGGTCTTTAATCTTCTGTGGTCTTTGGTGAGTGCAGGCACGGATACGCTGTATCTTCTTGATGGATACGGCGTATTGGTCTTCAGAATAGTAATCTTCAAAATATCTTCATTTAAGCTCCAAAATGCGCGCCTTTTGCTATCTTTCACCAATTACTCTCTAATTACTGCAATTCTCAAATATAAACGATTAAGTAACAATTCTTTGCAATAACTATACAAAATGGGTTAATATCGTGGGATAAATGATGCTATAAAATAGACGTTATTTGATGTCATCAAATATCCCCCTACTTGAATCCTACTTGTCCTCAAGTAGCCTTTAGAAGTTTACAAAAATGTATCCCTAAGGATATTTTTCGTTAAAGCATTTATTCGATCTATTACAAGTACAAAACCAAACACCTCACGAAATAGGAAGATGAAAACACTCAAATCACTCAATTAATCTATGTGGTAACATGTAACTAATTCGCTCAATTGCTTGGTCGTGATGAGTATTCTATCATAAGCTTGGCAAGGATACACATCTCCACCACTAAAGCCAAAGAGTAACAAGTTTATAAAGGTAAATATGGGTTTTTGTATGGAAAGGCGTACGGTTTGATTACTCTAACTAATCTTTCATCGATACCAATGTTCTAGGAGGGCGACAAAGACCACACATACACACCCGAATCGCTAGGATAGACACATGTGACTGCTCATTCCCACCTCGAAAAAGCTAAAGATTAGGACTATTAGAGTAATTTAGGGTAGGAACCTTCTAACTTTCACCAAAAGTCATAAACCAACGAGGCAGCTGAGACATGCATACACACCTGAATCGCCAGAATAGACATACACGCTCGATCACATCCACGTTCGAGTAAAACCAACGGCTAATCATTAGGTGAGTGGGAAGTAAATTGTTGTTAAATAAAAATCAAGAAACAAATAGATTAATACTAAGATACAAGTTGCTAGACACTTATTTCCCCGACCGTTATTATGACAAAGATACAACTATTTACAACGTCTTGATCATTGATCAAAAATAACAACCTAAGTTGGGGTTTCCATAACGGTCAACTTCCTAATCATCCCAAAACTTTACATACTCTACAAGGCAAGTGGCGATATCTTCAACTTTGTACAATACACTACATCGTTGATTTTTGTGACGTATCAACGAATAATCGATCCTTCGTGTAATTCCTTCGGTAATGCTCTTTGAAAAACGATTATTTTCAAACTTTCTTTTTCTCTCTTCTTTTTGTAGTTTTTCTCTTTTTTTTGCTAACTATACTTCAAATCTCGATGTAATTTCACCATCTTCACGATCATAATAATTCCGGATAATTTCTTCGGTAATTCTTCATTCTTCAGATTCACCATTAATTGTGACGGTAGTAAAATCGCATGAGTTTTGACTACTAATATACATTCCCATTTGCAATGTGTAAATTTCCAACCGCACCAAAGATAGAAAATAACACAAGACTCAGGAAATATAAACTTTACACTTTAAGCAACTAGCAACTGTAAATTAAACTTAATCTAACAGGGTAGGTTAAGGTGTAACGGTGTAATGAAACAAATAGTTGGTGTAAATTCCTAAAGGATTGGTTCTACGGGTTGTTCTAGTGGATCATCACTCTAAAGATGAGAGTGGAAAAGAGTTTAAACAGGAGGTTAACTAACCGGTGTAGTTAGTCACTAAGCAACATAGAAAGACAATTTGGGTGTAAATCCTAAGAATTTACCAATTTAAATCAAGTTACCCATTAAAATCCCTATACATATTATGTGTCCTCAGCGATATTCCAAGCAATTCTAAAGTCACAACACACCGCACACTCAAATTTTATTGGAATTTGGGTAAAACATTTGGAAACGAAAGGTTTAAATCCTCACAATATCTACAATGGGTTTATTGTGTGCGTTATGTATCATGTCATTTCACAAAATATCTTGAAATTTTTTTTAATTAGCATAATTTAAGCTTTTTTGTGAAAATTAGACAATTCCATCCCCCCACTTGAATTATACAACATCCTCATTGTATATATAAAACATTAAATATGGGAATTTAAAAAGAATTAGAATGAGAAACTCCCTTGATATTTGCTCGGTAGATTCTCCAAGTTGCGTTTATGAGCAATAATTCGTGTTGAACTGCCGCCTTGAAGTTTCAAGACTCCAACACTTCAAGATCTTCCAGATTTGAAATTTCTCCACCAATATTCGTCGATATTTCTTTCACGAGGTCCTGTGTAAAATATAGGAAAAACAAGTGTATTCCTATCTTGGTACCTACGGTTAATTTAAACTAAACTAAACAAACTAATTATGGGTCAGACTGTAGATACGGCGTATCAACTTAATGAATACGGCGTATTCGCAGAACTGGCAATAATGTTTTTTAAAGTGCATACAAAATAAAGACTGGTAACGTCCAGACAATCAATATGTCGTATGGTATGGGGCGGTTACGCCGTATTGATGTCTGGGAAGACAGACTCTTTAACAAAATTAAATAACATTCTGGGTTGTCTCCCGGGAAGCACATTTATTTACAGCGAAGTCTTTAAGTTAGACTTTTCTTCAAATTCCTTTTTACTCCAACTCATGCACGCTAATGTGCCCACGTGTGAGCCATTCTTCCATTGACGAAACTCGGATAAAGTCGGGTCCTAGATTCAAAACTCCTTTGTAGAACCTTTTTAGCTTTTGATATGAGTGCGAGATTCCGTTCATCTTATCTTTCTCACTTACCTTCAGTAATGGTGGGATTTTGTTGCAGTGCTCATTAGTGTGGTGTTTAAACCTTGGATGTGATCGCACCATTTGGTAAGTTACTTCATCATCACCATTGTAAAGGGTAATAATTCCATCAAACCGTTTTGTTTTAATTTCGACATCTCTTAAGAATGGTTTGCAAAAAATAACATCGCCCATTTCATTATCACAATAAGCATCCATATCCTCCAAAACTACATAGTCAGGTATCATAGAAAAAGTTCCAACAAAGATAGGCACATTCATTAAGGCTCCTACAACATTATTCCCTTTGTACACCATCTTATTTTTCATTATTAAATTATGAAATTTTCTTGACATCACGTTGACATACAATAATCGGAAAAAGTTAGCGTGAGTAAATTCAAATCCTATCATGCATGAAAATTTTAAGTTGTGAGCACACTCTATATGGATTTTCTTATCTTTGTCATAATAACTAGGGTACTCATCAATTCTAATATCAAGATATTTATCCCTGGTGCTAAATTCCTCAATTACCTTACCTTCCTCAATGGTAGGCATTAGATCATCTCCTTGATTTCTTCTAAGCTCAAATGGTTCATTCAGATCATTTAATTTAATGTAGTCTTCCGAGAAAGGGTCTAATGATCTATTTAACACCAAAGTCTCTCCCATAAGCCTAGCTTCTAAATCAAGTTCCATTCGTTCTCTTAAACTTAGCATGTAGACCCTCTTAATTATACTACTAGCAGGTTTAACACTTTTGAAAATAATATTTTCTTCCCCAACTCTTAAAGTAATCTTTCTTTTGTAAACATCAATTATAGCACGGGCGGTAGACAAAAATGGTCTTCCGAGGATCAAGGGCACTTTGATATCCTTAGGCATATCAAGAATTATAAAGTCTATAGGGAAAGTAAATTTACCAATTCCTACTAGAATGTTTTCAGCTATTCCTTTTGGATATTTCACAGTCCTATCTGCCAATTCCACTGTCAACCTAGTGTGAACTAATTCGCCTAATCCTAAGTTAAGGTAGGTCGAGAGAGGCATAACACTAACGCTAGCTCCTAAGTCAACAAGGGCATTGTCAAAGCAAAAATCATTAATAAAGCAAGGTAAAGTGAAACTCCATGGGTCTTTCTCCTTTTGGGGTATGGTGTAGTAAAGCTCCATAAGCTTCTATGAATTTTGGTCAATAGTTCCCCTCTTCTTCACAGTAATGATCCTCCAAACGACCAGGAAAAGGAACCGTCATTTGTCTTGGCTTGTAAAACAGTGTTTTGTTCTGTCCAGTGGATACGACGTATTGGGTAGATCCAATACGGCGTATCGAGTTTAAATCAGCTTCAATAGTGGTTGAAATCGACTTGACTTGGTCTCTCGGGTTTGTTTTAGTTGAGCTTGGTAGGCTTCCAAATCCTCTCTCCTGTAGTACCTTGCTCATTTTCCTGATTTGAATTTCTAAAGTTTTGATCGATGCTCCTTGGTTCCTTATGGCGGCATCTGTCAAAGCTCGGATTTCATTGATCAAGTTAGATTTTTCTTCGTGTCTCTTTGTTGATTCACTCATGAATTTGCTCAATGTATCTTCCATAGATTGCCTTTGTTCTTGGAACGAAGGATTGGCGTTGTTCCTTTGATAGTACCCTGGAGCAGTTGCTCTATATCCCCCTCTTTGAAAAGGTCCACCAAATTGCGTGTAATAAGCTTCTTCTAGGGTTTTCCCTTCTTCTTTTTGTGGGCAATCTTGGGTGTAGTGGGGTCCTTTGCATTGCTCGCATCCAACTTGAGTAGCATAAACTTTTTCATTCACTTTCTTGATCTCTCTCCCCAGATTGTTTAGTTGTGCTTGTATTGCAGCCAGTCCGTCAGAAGTCTCAGTACTTCTTCTTCTAGATGTTCCATTATGCCATTTTTGAGAGTATTCAACCATTTCTTGTATGGCTGTTTTGGCGTCTGCAACAGTTTTAGTCGGAACGACACCTCTTGAGTCAAAAATATGTCATGTCGGAACATCCAACCCATTGTAGAACAAAATCACCTCCTGCATCTCAGTCAAATAGTGTTGAGGACACTTCATCAAGAGTTCCTTAAAGTGCTCTCATGCTTGATAAAGGGTTTCATCTGGCTCTTGCTAAATGTTGTTGATTTCCTCCATTTTCCTTGCAGTTCGACCAGGTGGGCAGTATTTGTTCAAAAACTTAGTTTTAAGGTCTTCCCAAGTTTTTATTAAACCAGTTAGTTCATTTCTTATCTAACGTCTTGCGACTCCATTTAAGGATAAAGGGAAGACTCGGAGCATTAGCTTATCCACAATGATATTAGGAACATGGAATAAGTCAACTATTTCGAGAACTTTCTCAATATGTTCATTTGCATCCTCATTATCCAAACCGCTAAATGTGTTCTCTCGAAGCTCCTTAAGAAATTGTCCTTTCAGTTCAAATTGATCTTTGTTATCAATTTTAGGCTTAGCGACTCCTGATCCATAGTCCGTTTGGGTCTTGCTCGTGTATTGCTCCATTGTTTCCGCCATTGCTTCCTCTTCTTGTTCCTTTGAGTATTCTTCGTCAGAAAGTTGATTGAAATCCGGAGATCTCAATTCGTCAAGGCTTAGAGTCTTGAAGTCTCTCCTTGATGATCGAAATTCTCGTTCAGGATCTTTGTAAGGTGTGTATAGTTCGTTCGTCGAACTCCTTGTCATGCACTACTTGAAACAAGGGATAAACAATCAGTAGGATTTCTTTCGAAAAAAGGTAGAAAAAAATTTATACGAAAATCAAATATCTTAGTTTCTGTCTCAGACGATCGATACGCCGTATCCAATGGATGTGGATACGCCGTATTATTCTGTTTGAGTGAATACGCTGTATTGGACACAGAACTAGATACACCATATCCGATGGAAGTGGATACGCCATATTCAATTGTCGACTAGAAAAGTGTATTAAGAAAAACAATTAAATACGCAAACAATAAAACACACAAATATATACAAGCAAACAATTAAAAGCAAATATACAAAATATACAAGAATATACACTAATCTAAATTACACTAATCCTAAGGGTTAGATCGAATCTAATGTTAAAAACCAAAATATCAAAATAAAAATCAAGATTAATTTTCACTCCCCGAAAACGGCGCCAAAAACTTGATGTGTCGTTGTGTGGTGTATATTTTATTGATTCAAGTTTTAAATTTATATTTTACCGACTAAACCAAAAACAACACTTTAACGGGCAATGTACCCGATCGGTAGTAGTTTCGTGGTAAGTAGGGTGTCGAACACTAGGAGCGAGGTTAAATCTATCAATTTAATTAATATCTTGGTTGTCTAATCTATGTTAATTCTAACGGAAAAGGGGGCCTGGGAGACTGGCACGGTTTGGTTGGTGACTACAATCCATTCAAGAAACTGTTACCTACGCAAGCTAATAGACAAAAGATAAAAGAGCGGTCGAACCTTATATAAGAAAATTATATTAACCATTATTAATGCGATTAGAACGTTGGTTTGTTTATTAAGTGCAATGATTTCTTCTCTCGAGGTGGCATATCATTCTTAAGACTTAGGCGTTACATCATCCTAAGACCTAGACACATTAATTCTGTCACAATTAAAGCATCCGCATAAAGCATCCTTATTTATTGATTATAATCTATCTTAGGGATTAAAGCAATGGTGATCTTGTTAAACCCTAGCTCATAGAGACTTTATCCACTTACCACTTAATGGCAACCTATACACTAGTAGTCTACTTGTCCAACTATCCAATGGAATCAGAACGTTATTTATTGAATTATCAAGGTCACCTGCTAATCAACACGATCAATAAACGATCGACAATATCCAATTCACTAGTTAAGCCTAAAGCGTATCCTAGACACAGACTTAAAAGGATAATATTTGTGTAACTATTATTCTAGATGTATAAATTACTATATGGAGTGCTATCTCAGACTCTAGATCCCCTTGGTTCGCTTCACTAGATCCAGTTGAATGATAGGTCACATACAAAAGCGTGTAAACAAGTATAAATTGATAAACATAAACAAGCACTCAAAGATAAATTAAGAAATCGATATAAACAAATACCAAACATTCAAATCTTCATAATAATGGCTAATACCCGAAGGTATTAGCCTTCAAACGTCATAATAAATACAAGAGCAATTATTTAGCCAAGGTAAACTAACCGAGTTAACAAATGATACCAAAAACTGAACGATTACTAAAGTATATGGAATTACATGATGTCTCCTATGGAATTGAATATGTTGCTCGACCTCTTCTGATCTTTTTCTCCTCTGAAAATTAAGTTTTGTGGTTTAGGTATCGAGAATATGATTTAGCACACTTAAAACTCATTTTTGAGTTTTCTATTTATAAGGTCTAGAAGTCGGTTCGATACGACGTATCCAAGGGATTGGATACGGCGTATTGGGGATTTCTTGGAGTAGGGACCACGTTTGATATCTTCCAGAATATTATATTGATCCCATATCTTGAATATGGCGTACTGAGTCCTCAAGATACGGCGTATTGTTCTTTAATCTTCTATGGTCTTTGGTGAGTGCAAGCACGGATACGCCGTATCTTCTTGATGGATACGGCGTATTGGTCTTCAGAATAGTAATCTTTAAAATATCTTCATTTAAGCTCTAGAATGCGCGCCTTTTGCTATCTTTCATCAATTACTCCATAATTACTGCAATTCTTAAATATAAATGATTAAGTAATAATTCTTTGCAATAACTATACAAAATGGGTCAATATCGTGGGATAAATGATGCTATAAAATAGACGATATTTGATGTCATCAAATGGTTTATTATTAATTTGACAGGTTTAAAAGCGAATAAAACGCGAAAATAAAATTACGAGAATTGATCAGGGAGAAAAGAGTACTAGCCTAGTTATTATTTTGATATGGTTAAGATAATGTTTCCTAGTGCAATGTCTACTTATCATATATTGGTGGTACTAATATCAACAAGCCAATCGAACATTGAAACCTACCTTATGTATCCTATGATCTCAGATCCCCATTGTATACGAAGGGTGAGTATCTAGTCTATAGTGATTAACCTCCAACTATCCTAATGACTCGTTTAATACCAATAATCCTACATCTTGGCTAAAACCCTCCTGGAAGAGTTTTCCCGAATTTTATAAGTATTTATCATACTATAGGCGGAGATATGAGCAATTCCTAAATTGAGGACAGTTGTCAACCTATCCCTAGTACCGGGTTAACCCTAATTCAACATGTAAGTCTACCATAAGGCCTAACAAGATCTACACTAGCATCAATACTACCAAAACTCGGGGATTATGCAACAGGCAATAACAATTTCCTATAAACGATAAATCAATAGAAAACTAGCATCAAAACTATGAAAAAATCATAACAAGGCTAGCACTTAAGGTGCTTAGCCACTCATGCTACAGATAATACAAGAAATAAATAAAGAATCTTGGATTGAGAAAACATTATTGTCTTATAAGTCTGTTGATGAATGATTAATATAATAAATAAGTAAAGTGATATCTCCCTTGAACTAGTGAATGAATGAACCGAATTTTTTTCTCCTTGGAAGCCCTAAATGTTCTCTAGAACTTTCTTTTGAGTGAATGATCCGAATGAGCTGAGATTAGGGCTGTAATTATGATATTCGTCTCAACTACAACGTAGTTAAGGGTATAAACTATGCCATAGTTATGTTGAGTCAGGCTTTCCTTTTGCAGGCTAAGTGTAACTACGACGTAGTTAAAGTGATCAACTACACCGTAGTTGTGACTAGACTTAACATCTTTGGTACTCTTGATAACTACGGCATAGTTGAATCGAGGCAACTACGTCGTAGTTTCTTCTAAGCTTGCTTGGAATCTTCATTTGAATTACGGCGTAGTTCAATGTGGTAACTACGCTGTAGTTATGACTTGGGAGCATAACTTCGTCATATTGTCCAATTCCTGTGTCTTTCTGTTCCAACGTCCATATTTTCCTGTAAATGAAATATAAGGCGATTAAGTACATATTCTAACCATAAACAAACAATTATGAACGTTTATTGAGGGATTTTGATAAAAAAAAGGTATCGAGTATTTGATGATATCAAGTAGATGATTTTAAGCACGAAGAGGATCTACTAGTAACAATAACTCTATGTGGCCCGTCTATTGAAATAATAGCATAAGTATTTTGAGGACCGTCTCCTTGGTTTTAGAGGCCTATGCCATAATTACATTCGAGGTCCCTTGAACTAAAAACAAATATAATGTGTAAAAAGCTTGTAAATATCGCAAAATTTTGTAAATATTGTAAAAGCTATTAGAAATTTTCATAGTATACATAAGCGTAAAAACAATAGTTATCGTTAATTTTGTTACATTAATTCTACTAAATGGATTTTGGAAACTCTTTTGACAATAAGTAACATATTATAAATGTATTTTGAGTGATTTATAGCCTTTATTGTTAATGGTTTTAAACAACGGTTAAAACTATCAAATTATGTAAACTTTCACTCTGTTTTGGGAAATAACTCTATAATATAAGACAAGTGTGAAAAAGCTATACACTCTAGAGGACATAACTGTGAATAACTCAAAATAGTCATCTTATTACCCTGTTAAAGACGTTAACCACCCCAACCCTATGTAAGACCTCATTTTTTAAAATTTACTTCATATCAATCCATTTTTACCTCATTATTTATGTAAAATCAAATAGTATGTCATCGGGAACACATTGTTATCAATTTTATGCCATCGAATTCAATCAATCACTATGTCTACAATCATGGGCCCTTGAAAAAATCGAGGCCATGTGCCTTTGAGCACCTTGCATATGCTTAAATCGAGCCTTAAGTATTTTCGACATTAGGCAATGGTTAAATGTTACTTTTAATTTGCATATAAACATTATCTATTCCCATTAAAATAGGGTAAAAGCAATAAATTACCAACGTACTTTCTAAAATTTCCCGACTTGAACCCTTTACTTTTTTATTAACACCGAAACTCATGTACTTTCAAATTTTTAACCGACTTGAACCAAACGTTTGTACCGTTAGTTATTATGTGGCAACGTTAGTCCATTTAGCTAACGATCGCTTTGCATCGTTAGTCCTTTAACAATAATTTTCTTTATATGATTTTTTACGTTTTCGCCCGTTTTTTTAAGTTTTTGTCCTTTTTTTATAATTTCGTCTGGTTTTTTACGTTTTCGTTTGTTTTTTTGCGTTTTCGCCTGTTTTTTTTACGTTTTCGCGCGTTTTTTACGTTTTCGTCCGGTTTCTTACGCTTTCGTACGTTTTATTACGTTTTCGTCCGATGTTTTATGTTTTCATCCGTTTTTTACGATTTTGTCTAGTTTTACGTTTTTGTTTGTTCTGTTACGCTTTCACACGTTTTTTACGTCTTCGTTCGTTTTTTTTACATTTTCGTCTGGTTTTTTTTAATTTCATCTGTTTGTACGTTTTCGTCCGTTTTCTACGTTTTCTTTCGATCTTATACGTTTTCGGTCCGTTTTTTTACGTTTTCGGTCCGTTTTTTACGTTTTCGTCTGTTTTTTACGTTTTCGTACGATTTGACTTGGTTTTGTACCGGTTTGTCTGTATCTTACGTTTTTTTACGTTTTCGTCTGTTATTTAATGTTTTACGTTTCGTACGATTTAAAAATACGAACGAAGATTTAAAAAAATCGTGCGAAAGCGTAAAGACAAAACGTGCGAAAAACGTTTTTTTTTTACGTTTGTTCTTTATCGCTCCTTCGCACGTTTTTTGTTAATTTCGTTCGTTTTTTTAATCGTACGAAAACGTAAAAAATGTAAAAATACAAACAAAATAGTCCGAACCGGTTCGAAATCGTACGGAAAACGTAAAAAATCGGAGAAACGGTAAAAAATCGGAAGAAAACGTAAAAAAAGGACGAAAACGTAAAAACAGACGAAAACGTAAAAAAACGGACGAAATCGTAAAAAACGGACGAAAACCTAAAACAACAAACGAAAACGTAATAAAACGTACGAAATCGTAAGAAACCTGACGAAAACGTAAAAAACGCGCGAAAACTAAAAAAACGGGCGAAAACGCAAAAAAAACATACGAAACCGTAAAAAACTAGACGAAATCGTAAAAAACGGACAAAAATGTAAAAAACGAGCGAAAATGTAAAAAATCATATAAAGAAAATTATTGTTAAAGGACTAACGATGCAAAGCGATCGTTAACTAAACGGACTAACGTTGCCACATATTAACTAACGGTACAAACGTTTGGTTCAAGTCAGTTAAAAAATTTAAAGTACGTGGGTTTTGGTGTTAATAAAAAAACAAAAGGTTCATGTCGGAAAATTTTGGAAAGTACGTTGGTAATTTATGGCTTTTAGCCATTAAAATATTAATAAGTTTTGATAGTTGATTATTTGAAATCTTAAGTAGCATGACAAGTGCATGTATGTAATTGAACACTATTTTTAATCATTTTTTCCTTATTAAACTGTTTTTAATTCATAATAAATTATTAAAAAGTCAAAAAAAATATAATTCTTTTTTTCAAAATTTTCTTTTATCATCATGCACATAGGAAACATAAAATTACATTCGTAGGGTTTAAATTTCAATGTTTCGTTTTTTAAAGAACGGGTTCGAACCCCGTTCTCGTTTTGTTCGTTTTTTCAAATTTAGAAGCTTTCGTTTTAGGATTTTCTTTAATATTTATTTTAATTTAATCATTTAGGATAATTAAAACAAAAAAAATCATTTTAGGTTTAATTTCGATAATTTAGGTTTTTAAGTCGCGTTCGTTTTTAATTCCCGTTCTCGTTTTCGTGTTTTAGCTTTAAGTGCCTTTATAATTATGTTCCCTTAGACTTAGGATTTCCATTTATTTGCCTTTTTATGCTTTCCCGTAGTTTTAAGTTTAAATTCCCGTGCCTATTTATGTTTTTCCCGTAGTTTTAAGCATACCTTAGTTTAAATTTTCATAATTGCCCGTAGATTTAGAAAACCCAATCAAATCCTTCTTCATTCAAGCATCCAATTGTCAAACCAATAACGTAACCGTCAATTTCACGCCTCGTTGGGAGAACGACCCGGGTCCGGTTTTGAACTTTGTGAATAACGAAGTGAGAGACCGATACTTCCGGTTACTATACTACTACTATTGATATTATCCTATTTATTATATATTTATATATTTATTTATGTTTATATATAGTAAAGGGGAGACTAATCAGACATAAAGACCTATTCTTTCGTTTTGTAAATGATGCAGGCCCAAGTGTTGAAGAACGGACCATTTTGTTTCTGGAGGCCCAAGATCATGTGAAGAAAAGGGTTTTATTAACAGTGGCATAACTTTGGTTCTGGGATTCTGTTTCAGGCCAGGACCAGTCGATTCGAAGCTTGGAACGAGGAGAACATCAGGGTAAACACTATATTTCATGAGTTATTTGCATTTTCATGTTTTCTCGGGTATTTTTGGACTGTTGTTTTTAGGTTAGTTTTCGGTCCGTTTGAGTTTTGTATGCCTATTTAATAACCATATTGTAATCCTAGCTATTCAGTTCCAAGTTATATGAAAAGTATATTTCTGGCAGTTTTGCTAACAATTTGCCTGAATATCGATATTCTTTTGAATCAACGATAGTTGGAAGATTGTTTCTGGTATTCGATTGAATCAACATATTCAATTTGTGTTATCTCGTTTATTAGACTACATCAGTAAATCTATTAGCTTCTAGTTTTAGGAGCGCTCCCACTAACGTTTAATTCTAGAAGTTGAGGTTTATGAGATGTTGCCATGGTAGGATCTTGATTTTAAAACATTTTGAGTAGTGCTAAAGAAGTATTATAAATCAAACTTCTCTTATAGGACTATGTATGAGGACACGAACTCTCGGCTTCTTATTACCCTTCAAAATGTTCATAAGCTTGAAAATACCGATAGATACCTTTCCACAATGTCTTGAAAATAAAGATCGTAATGATCATAGTTGTTGGGATTCATAACGTTTTTTGAAAGGTAATAAAAGAGAAGTATTGTTGAAATGTGTATGTGGAAGTGTGTAAAAATTAAAAGATTTGAAGGGTATTTATAGGATTTTAAAAGGGAAAAAAGTGGGTAAAATGGGTTTTTTTTAAAACGTTAGTTTTAAAGGGTACAATGGATATTTTTTTATACCCGTAATATTCTTATAGAAATAAAAGAAAAGAAAAATAGATATGTTCGCACCAACACCTATGTGTTATAGGTGGGAGTTTGGTTGACACAGGCAAAAAATCACCACCACACTAGGTGCTCTTAGCTAGGGGTGAGCACGGTCCAAGGACCGAACCGGACCGGCCAAGACCAGACCGGACCGAGGACCGAGTTGGTCCAATATGCCGGACCGAGGACTGGACCGAAATGGTACGGTCCGGTCAGGTCCGGGTCGGTCTACGGTCCGGTCCTACACGGCATAATCATCGGGTTTTTGGTCGGACCGATAGGACGGACCGGAATGGACCGAGACCGAAAGTAACAAATACCGGACCAAAATTGTTCGGTTCCCGATCAGGTCCTGTTTCCGATCGATCGGTTTTTCGGTCGGGTCCGTGTGCTCCCTTTCTCGTATACGCTGCGTTCTAGTCGTTTTAATCTTTAAGAAAAGAAAGTAAAAGAAAAGAAAAGAAAGGTAAAGGAAAGAAGATTTAAGTAGTTAGTAAAAAATATTTGTGTTCTTGAGTTGAAAGAAAAGAAAGGAAAAACGTTGATTGAATTACAATTATACCCATGTTTGAGATGTTTCAAGTTAAAAAACAAGGATAATTATGTCTTTTGACATGTAAAAGATTACTTTCCTTCCATTTCCTCTCATTTTTGAGAGGAAAGTTTTAGTCAAATATTTCCTTTCATTTTCCTTCTTTTCTTTTCTTTTTCTTTCTTAAAAAAACTCAAGAACACAAATTTAGTTATGTTTTATTTCTTTTCCTTTTTTTTCCTGTCAAAATTGAACTCGAGAACAGTGTGTTAGCTACTAAATCTGAACTCCAACGTATGAGTAATTATTCATTCTATAAATTTTAATCTTATATTAGCTTATGATCATGTTTGTCCCTTAAAGTGTCGTTTTCAAACTTGGATCATGATACAAATTATGTGAAGTTTTTTTTAACATCTTTGTTTTAATTAATGTTTCTTACATTCACGTCTTCACTCAGCTTAAACCAAATGCTAATACAACATCCCTACATGTTTTCACAATATAAAATTTAAAAATATATGTAATGATCATTTACATTTAATAATTAAGCCCAATGATCAAGGCCCAATTCTATTCTAGGGTTTCAATTGTTATTTTTGGTACGTGTTTTACACTATATATATTGCTAGCTACTAGATACATCCGAAATATATGTCAGCCGACTGAAAACAACGGTTCCTGTGAAATGAAGAGCGGCACCTGCTGCTGGAACATCATTTTCAGCAATCACAAATTCGATCGTCGACTCACAAATCGATCAGGTAGCATCAAGGTTTATATATCCTCTTTTTAATTGTTTACATGCATCTTCTTTAATTACTTTGCATGCTATAATAATCTTACACTTCTTTTTGTGAAATTTTCCAAGCAGATCGATTAAATCTGGAATTAAATAAGTGATATAGATATGTAAGTTTGCTTATGTATAAATTGCTATACTTTTATACGAAAAATTTTAGTCAGATCTAGTAAAGTTTTGTGGATTTATGTCATGAGGCACATAATGGTTAACACTAGCATCTGAAAAAAAGAGTGTTTTGACGTTTTATTAATCAGATCGTGTTACTAGAATCATTAAAAAAATGTATGGTTGTTTCCCTGATCAGCTGTCTTTATATTAAATATTTCAAATAGATTTATTAGATCTGGAATTAAATAAGTGATATAGGTTTGCTTCATGTATAAAAAAGCTAAAGTTTTATGCAGGACACTATAATCTTATACTTTTTATATGAAAGATTGTAATCAGATATATCGAGTAAATCTAGCTGCCTGTGATGTGGATCTACATGTTATTTATGGAATTTATGATACGATATATATACATGTGTGGATTTATGACATTAGAATGTGATAGTTAACACTAGCATCCGAAAGTAAAAGAGCGTTTTGATGTTTTAATAATCAGATCGTGTTACTAGCTAGAAGCATTAAGAAAAACTATATGGTTGTTTCCATGATCAGATTGTGTCGTTAGATACGTAGTTGTAACCTTTTTTGGTTGTTGAAACAATTGTTTTTAAAGATAAATGGAAAATGATAACAAGGAGACATTTGTATGAAATTTTTTTATCAAACAGGAAGGTGATGGTTCTGATCATCTAGTGTTCACTTTTGCTTCTTTTTTGCTATTTGTCGATGGTCTTGTTATGGTATATAAGTGGATTTGTTCTTTTTTCTTTAGATGTTAATTATACATGACTCATTCTCGTCATTAGATCACAATCAAAGGCCTTTAATTACCATGTCTGTGGGCGGTTGTTGATTTCAAATAAAATGTTTGTTGATCGATCTTATAGCATGCATTGTTATCATCAGATGTGGATATTGAAAGTGGCGGGTGATCGTCGTGTTTACATATTTGTGGTGTAGAGGCAGTATATTATTATGGTTATGCACTTGATCATGCACCTGTTTGGGCTTTGAAACCCGATGATCCAAAAGAAGGTCCTTTAGCTCCTCAAGCTCGAGCAAAAAGCCACCATTGCATCGGTCACCAAAGGAGCAATCACCGTTGCTTAGGTCACCATTTAAGCGGTCAATGTTACGGTTGACTAAGAAACTTGGCATTTATCACGCAGTTCTGGGTTCATCTCAATCACTTTCTTTAGCTCGCTAATGAATACACCCCACTGTTACATCGTCTGTGTGCGTAGAGAGTTGTGCATTTTGCCTGACAACCGATTTTTTCCCGATAATCATATAAGAACACATAGATGCCTAACGACATGGACATATAAATGTTCATGTTATAAGACATCTATGCGTTCAATAAATTTTTGATGTAACATTTAAACACCTTGGCCATTTTTTATATCACTTTCAGGCAGGCAGAATGCACAACTCTGTGCGTACACACACTATGTAACAACAAGGGGTCTGTTGGTTAGCTAGCTAAAGAGACAGATTGAAATGAACCCAGAATTGGGTGACAAATGATAACTTCCCACTATGAATTATTCAAGGCTGCGTTTATTAGTCAACCGGAGGTAACATTACTCATAAGTTTCCTGTGAAATCAACATCATTCTCAACAATCACAAATTCGATCATCGACTCACTAATCGATCTTGTAGCATCAAGGTTTGTGTATTAATCCTCTTTTTTGTTGTTTAGTTCCATTCATCTTCTTTACGTTGCATTCTATACAAATATATGCATAACGTAATAATCTTACACTTTTTATGTGGAATATTTTAAATAGATCGGTTAAATCTGGAATTAAATCAGTGATATATAGATTGCAAAAGTTTTATACAGATCATAATAATCTTATAGTTTTTATATGAAAGATATAAATCAAATGGAGTACATCTAGCTGTCTTATATTAAGTGACGTAGATCTACATGTTAGATATCGAATTTACGATACGATATATACATTTGTGGATTTATGTCATCAGGCGCGTGATGGTTAACACTAGCTAGCATCTGAAAAAAGACTGTTTTGATGTTTTAATGATCAGATCGTGTTACTAGAAGCTTAAAAAACTGTAAGGTTGTTTACATTTTCAGATTGTGTCATTAGATAATTGTAATCTTTTTTGCTTGGTAAAACACTTGTTTTTTTAACGATAAATGGAAAATTATAACAAGGAGACATTTTATCAATTTTTGATGGGATAGGAAGGAAGGTGATGGTTCTGATCATCTAGTATTCACTTTTCCTTCTGTTTTGCTATTTGTCGATGGTCTTGTTATGGCTTATAAGTGGATTTGTTTTTATGTTTTTTAGACGTTAATTATATACGAGTCATTGTTCTTATTAGATCAAAATCAAAGGCCTTTAATTACTATGTCGGTGGGTTGTTGTTGATTTCAAATAAAACTTTTGTTGATCGATCTGATTGTATTTTTCTCATAAGATGCCTAGACGTGACCGAGGTAATGGTGGCCGAGACAATCGTGACTGATGCAATGGTGACCGCTAAAATAGTGACCTATGCAATGGTGACAGATGCAATGGTGGCATTTTGCTCGAGCCGGAGGAGCTTAAGGACCTTCTTTTGGATCATCTGGTTTCAAAGTCAAAACACGTGCCTAGTCACGCGCATAACCATAATCATAGAATAACTCTTCACCAGCTTCAATACGTTTTTTTTGCAAATATGCCAACACGATGATCACTCGTCACTTTCAATATATGCATGTCTCGCCTTGTTTAGTGTCTAAACAAGCCGACACATTCAAATATAGAAATGGCAGGTGATAATCGTGTTGGTATATTTGTGAAAAAGCGTATTGAAGCTGGTGTAGAATTATTCTATGATTATGGTTATGCACCTGATCATGCACTGTTTTGGCTTTGAAACTGGATGATCCAAACGAAGGTCATTCACCTCCTCAAGCTCGAGTAAAAAAGCCACCATTGCATTGGTCACCAACTCAACAGTCACCATTGCATAGGTCACTATTTCAGTGGTTACCATTGGGTAAGACACAATCTCAGCCACCATTATCTTAAATAAAAAAAATTCACTATTGGTGAACGTGTTTTTTCACATCTATAATATAGTGGGCCCGTAAACATATTAGAAAGGCATAATGGAAGAAGAGGAAACATTGCCTACCATAGCTAATCATTGACAGTATGCATTATTATGATTTACTTGTTAAACAAAGTCATCATGGTGATTTTGGAGTTGTGATTGTCTTGTACTAACCTCATATATGGTGAATCACACGATGATGGGTACGTAGTTTTGACGTTGCTCTTTTTTCTTGTTTCGTTTTGTGATTTAAATGCATTCCATCTTTTTTCTTATCATCAGATGAATCTACGTGATGATACGAGTTTGATAAGGATACTCACCTTGTAGATAATTAACATATAATATACCACATGACCAGTAAGTATTTAAATACCTTATTGCTTCAGAAGCTGTTCCTGTGATTGTTTTTTTCTGTATGAGGTACATAAGGATTCATGTTTTTTTACACGATATGTTGCCAGCAGATATACCTGAAACCTATGTCAAGCCGACTGAAAAGTAAAAACCATCAGCACTGGTAAATGAAGCATGGCACTATCTAGCCGCTGTAACATCCTTATTCTGACCGATCACGAGTTTAATTGTCAATTCACTAGTCGATCCAGTCTGCATCAAGGTTTATGTATCCTTTTTTATTGTTTAGTGTCATTGATCTTACGTTGCCCGCTATCCTCATATATGTAAGCTTAATAATCGTACACTTTTTTATAAAATATGTAACAGATCGAGTAATCTGACATTGATATACAAGTTGATATCCTGATTAAGCATGTTTTGTAGTTACCAATTCATTTTGAACAAATCTGCTTGATTGTTTTTATGATTAAATCAGTTACAAGAAGCTAATGGCAACTTTTTTTAGTTGGTGAAACACTTCATTCTAACGTTACTGAATTTACGATACACGATATATCAATCTGATCAGGTAAATCTGGACTAAGATAAGCGACGTAAAGCTACATGTTAAATGAAGCACGTCGCCAGCAGCTGTAACATCAACAATTTCAACGATCTCAAGACGATTGTCGACTCTCAAATCGATCCAGTCGCATCAAGGTTTATATATCCTCTTTTTTATTGTTTAGTTTTATTGATCTTACGTTGCATTCTATCTTCATGTATGCACTGATCCTACAGTTTTATGTGAAATGTTTTAATCAAATACAGTAATCTTGAACTAAATAAGTAACGTAGATATGAAAATACAGTACAAGATATACATATGTGTGGATTTATGACATTAAGCTTGAAATCTGCAGGTACTACTAGATTTGGGAAAGTAAAACTGTTTGATTTATCAATGGCGTTACTAGAAGCATAAGAAAAACTGTACGGTTGTTTTCATGTTTGGTGTGTGAAACACTTGCTTTTAACAATAAATGGCAAATGATAAAAAAAAGAGATTGAACTAAACTATCCATGTGTTTTAAAAGTGCCCAAAGGAAATGATACTCCAGTATGGTATGTCAGGAAATTTATCATCTCTTATGTTTTATACGAAATAAGTTGAAGGAAGGAGATGCGGATGACATCAAAAATCATGATGTGAATTTTGTTTTTATTCATGGCAAAAAGTCAAGAAATATTTTGATTACTAAGATATTGTTCCTCGGAGAAGCAATTAAGATATTTCATGTAAGTATAGGTTATATGTGTAACCTTTTGTGTATTATTATCAAATGACAATTATACACAAAGGCTTACTCATAGAAACTATACTTACATGGAATATGTTAATTGCTTCTACGAGCAATAATCTGTTAGTTTCAAAAGCTTTCTTAACTTTTTCGCCATGAATAAGAACAAAGTTCACATCACGACTTTTGATGTCATCTGCATCACCTTCCTTCAATTTAACTTATTTCTTATAAAGTATAAGAAATTAGAGATTACGAATTTCCTAACAAAGTGCAATACGCTTTGCCTTTGGGTACTTCCTAGAACACATGGATAGTTTAGTGACGAACTAAACTATCCATGTGTTATAGGAAGTACCCAAAGGCAAATGGTACTCCACTCTCGAGTGTCAGGAAATACATTATCTTTTGTTTTAGAAAAAATTACATGATTTATGTGGTTTACTCCGAAATCATGTTTTGTCCCTATTTATTTTGATTACTAAGATATTGTTCCTCGGAGAAGCAATTAAGATATTTCATGCAAGTATAGGTTATATGTGTAACCTTTTGTGTATTATTATCAAATGACAATTATACACAAAGGCTTACTCATAGAAACTATACTTACATGGAATATGTTAATTGCTTCTACGAGCAACAATCTGTTAGTTTCAAAAGCTTTCTTAACTTTTTCACCATGAATAAGAACAAAGTTCACATCATGACTTTTGATGTCATCTGCATCACCTTCCTTCAATTTAACTTATTTCTTATAAAGTATAAGAGATTAGAGATTATGAATTTCCTAACAAAGTGCAATACGCTTTGCCTTTGGGTACTTCCTAGAACACATGGATAGTTTAGTGACGAGACTGAACTAAACTATCCATGTGTTCTAGGAAGTGCCCAAAGGCAAATGGTACTCCACTCTCGTGTGTTAGGAAATACATTATCTTTTGTTTTAGAAAAAATTACATGATTTTTGTGGTTTATCCATAAATCATGTTTCGTCCCTATTCAATTTTAATTACACTAACGGTCTCTATTTTATCAAACTTGTTTCACTAATGATAGTCCCTATACTAGAAAATAAGGACTATTCGTGTAACAAATTTCAAACAAATTAATTACACAGTTGGTCCCTATTTTGAAAAATAGGGACCATCAGTGCAATTAGTTTGAAAATTAGGGACCATCAGTGTTATTTTTGGGTAAAACCAGAGAGACGAAACATGTAATTTTTTCTTTGTTTTATAAGAAATAAGCTGAAGGAAGGAGATGCAGATGACATCAAAATCATGATGTGAAGATTGTTCTTATTCGTATCAAAATTTTCAATAAAGTTTTGAAACTAATAGATTCTTGCTCGAAGAATCTATTTGTGTATACTGTCATGTAAGTATAGTTTATTTGTGTAACCTTTTGTATTATTATCAAATGATAATAATACACAAAGGCTTACTCATAGAAAGTATACTTACAGGAAATATCTCACTAGCTTCTTTGAGCGACAATATGTTAGTTTCAAAAGCTTTCTTGACTTTTCTGCCACAAATAAGAACAAACTACACATCACAAATTTTGATGCTATCTGCATCTAGGGGTGTCAGTAGGGTCGGGTTGACCCGACCAGAACCTGAAAAGGCTTATCGGTTCGGGTTTAAGGAGGTTAAAAAATCTTGGTGGTTTGACCCGAACCCGATGACTCGACAATTTTATCAGGACGGGTTCAGATTAGTTAATTAATATTATCGGGTTATCGGGAAGACCTGAAAACCAACATTTTATTTTCAAAATTATAATTTTTAAAGCCTAATAATACTTCTACAGTTGAGTCGCCTACAAATCTACAAAAACGCCATGCGTAGGTACCCTTTGTAAATTATTAGCTTGTGTCACTCATGTCAGTACTTTGAATCTCATCACTGCCTGAAGCTAAAATGACACGTAGCAACTTACAAGAGTTAATACAACTCAAGCTAAAATAGTTAGTTTATTATTTAGGACATAACATTGTAAAAGAGTATATTATTAGTTTGAGTTTTTTACCTACTGTAATATTTTACAAGCTAGTTGATTTCAACTCAAGTCGGATACATCGGACTGACCATAAAATGTTATGTACCTATTGTGAATTGCGAAGAAAACGAAGCAAAATGACACAAAAAAGACTTGTATCAACTATTACTTTGTCATTGGCTTGTATGTAATCAAAGTTTGTTACTATAGAGTTGAGTATTAAGTTGTTTGATCAAAGTCACATTTGTTAATATATTATACTTTGTCATTGGCTTGTATGTAATCAAAGTTTGTTACTATAGAGTTGAGTATTAAGTTGTTTGATCAAAGTCACATTTGTTAATATATTAGCTACTCGTTTGTAGTATCACTCGATAACCCGAAACGCCCGACCCGACATAACTCGACCCGAATACCACTCGAACCCGATAACCCGATTACTTATCGGGTCGAGTTGTGGGTTAATTTTTAGAAATCAAAACCCGACTCAACCCGACCCGATAAGACCTGATAAACACGACCCGATAACCCGACCCGATAGCACCCCTATCTTCATCACCTTTCTTCAATTCAACTTCTTTTCTTATAAAGTCTAAGAGATTATGAATTTTGTGACATAGTAAAGTACCATTTGCCTTTAGGCAATTCCTATACCACATTGATAGTTTATTATCCATGTGTTCAAGGAAGTGCCCAAAGGCAAATGGTACTCGAGCAACAATCTCTTAGTTTCAAAAGCTTTCTTGACTTTTTTGCCATGAATAAGAACAAACTTTGCATCTCTATTTTTGTTATCTGACTTGTTATCACAAGATTTGTTTGGTTCCTCGGGACATATCATGATGGCATTGATCAAACTATGGATACAGGATGAGCATTGGGGATCTTCCATTGGGTAAGAACGAGTAGACAAACTGGAGAAGTAGAATTAACATTCAGCTTTAGGTTCTTAACCGTGTCACTTAGGAGTGCTTTCGTTATTCGATCAATGATGGCCTTTAAGACTGTGTCAATTTTATCGGTCATCTCGCTTTGTTGTTTTTTGAAATCGGCTTCAAATTTAGACAATCAAGCGTCTTGAGATGCCATGAAGTTAGACACCAATCCTTCAAGATTTGATTGATTGTAAAAATTTTAAGGATTGTTGTTGTAGGAGCAGTTCGAGAACGAACCATTAGGCTAAAACCGATTAGGTGGGTTTGAAAAATTGTTTTGAGAATTTTGGGGTTGTCTCCTCCTATGGTTTGGGTGACTTTTCCATGACGGATTGTAGGTGTCACCAAGATTGTTTTGCTCGGGTTTGAAAGTGTGCCTCTTGCCTCCCGCTTTGTCGGTACGTGAGGACGCATAATCAACAAAAGCTTGCTTGGGATTTCCATGCAGTACTGAGTGTCGTGGGGATCACTACAGATCTCACACGAAGAAGCGATTTTGTTTACTTGAATAGGTTGTTTAGGAGCAAGATGAACTTCTATCAAGCGTTGGACTTGATTCTCGAGCTCAATGAGACGACGTTCGGATGTACTCGGGACATCTTGAGGCAGAGATTGCCTTGACCGGTTTAGCGAAGTCCCTTGGGTCATTC
Source organism: Tanacetum coccineum (assembly GCA_026074375.1). Taxonomy (NCBI): domain Eukaryota; kingdom Viridiplantae; phylum Streptophyta; class Magnoliopsida; order Asterales; family Asteraceae; genus Tanacetum; species Tanacetum coccineum. The sequence goes on along the minus strand of BQNB010021825.1, from coordinate 11,410 downwards.
CAACTTTCATTGACTGATGTGTTAGCCTTAATTATATTAAGTCAAACAAGAATGTTATCGGTCTTATAAAGTCAAATTGGGTCTTGTATTGTAATAGGCTAGTCGGGTTTAACGGGCTTGGATTGTAATTTAATATTGTCCATGTTTCGGGCTCAAAGCCCAAGTTTAGCCAAGCCCGACCCAAGTAGAAAATCCCACACGCCAACTAGATGGCTAGGGGTATAAAAGAAACCCTCTTCACACATGGAGAGGGTGTTGGTTGCATTTCTCATTTTGTATGTATGTGTAACTCACCACTTTCTCTCTCTAATCTAAGTTTCCAAGTTCTCTTTTCTTTCTTTCTTTTCTTTCTTATAGTCGGCTTATTTAGGGCTTATTCGGGTTTGATTATTAGTTGTGAAAGGAATAATTATAAGAACCAACATGTGGTATCACTCGCCAAGGGGTGTTTAGTGTTCGATTTGTGTGTTTTCGATAAGCTTACCGTGGCTTATTCTTCCTTAATAAGCTCACGGTTCAAAAGCTTTTAGCTTATTGGTTTATTAAGCTTATTCTCTCTTTGTTCTTCATTTATTAAGCTTTTAGCTTATTGGTTTATTTCGAATCGAGCTTATTTAAGAATCGGCTTATTTTTTTCTTTTCTAGACGTGGTGTTTTGGGTTAGATTTCAAAGATACATAAGAGTCATGTTCCTTTTTGTTTGTTCTTCAAACTAGGTTCTTAGTTTTCTTAACTTTTGTTGCAAATTTTTGAGCTCATTCCTAGCTTATTTCGAGCTTATTCAAGCTTATTTTGGCTTATTTGTGTTTTCCCTTATCCTCTTTGTGGTCCCAAACCGGTTGGGATTAAGGGACAAAGATCCAATATTTTTGCTTCACAACACAAGGACAACTTGTTTGTTAGTGTTTGTGGTCCTTCACCCGAAAGTGACTGCAAGCAGAATATGTCATAGGTTAAGCGGAACATGTACGTTTGATATTCAAGCGAAATTTGCAGGTGTAATTTCAAGCGGAATATGTACGTTTGATATCCAAGCGAAACATGCAGGTTTAATTTGGAGCGAAATATGTTAAACCTATTATAAACCTAGTTCTAACGGATAAAGGGGGAGTTTCAGTTTGAGAGACTAGCACAGGTTTGGTGGTGATTTAAATCAATTTAAAATAAAATAACACACGCAAGCAGATAATCAAAAGATAGAAGAGCTGTCTAGCCAAATATAAGAAAACTGTATTAACCATGATTAATCCAATTGAAACGATGGTTTATTTATTTAGTGCAATGAGTGCTTATCTCGAGGCGGCATATCATTCCAAGATTTAGGCGGTACTTCTTCCTAAAACCTAGACATGTAGAATTCTATCACAATTAAACGCATCCGCATAAAGGATCCTATTCGCTGATTATAATCTATCTTAGAAGATTAATAATTGTGATCTTATTAAACCCTAGCTCATGGAGACTTTATCCACTTACTGCTTAATGGCAATTTATATTCTAGTAGTCCACTGTCCAAGTCTTTACCAAAGAAATCAGTACACTATTTGTTGATCCCAAGTCACATGCTAGTCCAAGTTGTTCACATAAACCAATGATAAAGATAGGGCTTTATTTTTGATCCTATTATTCTAGATACATAAATCGCTATATAGAGAGCCATCCTGGCGTCTAGCTAACTTGGTTGGTATCACTAGATCCAATTGAATGATAGGTCGCATACAAAAGCACGTCAACAAGTATAAATTGATAAACATAAACAACGATCAACGATAAATTAAGCAGTCGATATAAACAAACCAAACATTTAAATATTTATAAACATGGCTAATACCCAAGGGTATTAGCCCATAACCATTGTAATTAATACAAGAATAATCAATCAACCAAGGTAAACTAACCGAGTTAAACGAATGATACCAACAATCGAACGATTATAAGAGTATAGGGATTACAAGGTATTTCCTATGGAATTAATAGCTCTGCTTGACCTCTTCTGCTATTCTTATCTTTTGAAAATTGACTTTTCTGGTTAGTGTATCGAAAATATGATTAAGCACACCTAAAACTCGTTTTTAGTTTTTCTATTTATACTGTTTGGAATTTGGTCGATACACCGTATTGGTTGAAGTCAATACGGCGTATTAGGGGTTTCTTAGAGTAGGGACCACGTTCAATATCTTCAAGAATATTTAATTACTATATATTGGATACGACGTATTAGATCTCCTAGATACGGCGTATAGGTCTTCGTGGTTTCTTGTAAAGTGCAGGCATATATACGCCGTATCTTCCTTGATGGATACGTCGTATAGACTGTCAGAAGAGTATTCTTCATATTTCTTTGTTTAAGCTCAATAATGCGTGCCTTTTAGCTAATCTTCACAAAGTACACCATAATTACTGCAAATCTCAAATATAAATGATTAAGTATTAATTCTTGCAATAATTATATAAAATGGGTAAGAATCGCGGGATAAATGATGCTATAAAAGTGACGTTATTTGATGTCATCATTGTCATTGAGGGCCGGGTCCTCTAATAGTACCTATGATTCTTCGGCGTTTCTCTCATGAAGCTTACCACTGGCCGACTGATCGATGGTTCACCTTGTAGCGGGATTGACATGGTCATAAAAATTTAGAGTTGGAGCCAAAGATCGATGCCATGATGAGGGACTTTTTGGAGTAAGTCCTTGAAACGAGTCCATGCTTCAGAAAGAGACTCTCCTTGATGCTTTTGGAACATCAAGATGTCATTACAGAGTTTTGTAGTCCTTTTCGATGGAAAGAATTGAGCAAGGAAACGAGTAGTAAGATCCTCCCATGTGGAGATGGATCCTGCTGGAAGACGATCAAGCCAATTGCTAGCTTGATCGTGAAGGAAAAATTAAAACAAACGCAGGCGCATTTTTCCCTGTTCTCAACATTAAGGTCTAATGAGTCTACTAATTTTAGGAAATCCTAAAGATGTTGGTTTGGATCCTCGGATCGAAGTCCGTGGAAAGAGCATCCATTTTTCACCAATCGGATGGTGTCGGATCGCAGAGCCACCACATTGTTTCCTTTGGGGAGCTCAGTGGTGTTTCGATAGCCCTCATGGCTAGTCTAGAGTAGTCTCCAAGAGTACGGATAAGATTTTTGTCTCCTATTGAGGTCAATGAAAATGGATAAAGAAACAAATAACACAAAGAAAAAATAGACTACGAGAAAGCTAATTTACTGGAAATAAAATTCTCACTTGATAGGACTCAAGTGAGTAGACCTAAGCTAAACAATGATCGAAACCTAACTATTCTCCACGCAGCGGTGCCGAAAACTTGATGCGGGTCTTGCAACTCACAAGGAGTTTTACAATACCCTAGGCAGAGTACCTAATCGTTGTAGTGTAGTTGGCATATACTCAAGGTTTTTGTTATATTGTTTACACAAGGGAATATGTTGGAAGACTATTCGAATATAAATCTAAGAAAGTCTTACGGTAGATTGAGAAAATATTCTTTTTGTGTTTTTATATTTTTTAGAAAGCAGGTAAATATCATGGTTTAGGAGGTTGCTTTGTTTTAGCTAATTAAACTAAATATAAATCTAATCTACTTTGGTGATAACTATATGATAAACGAACTTATTTATCATGCATTACTCCTTAGTATATTTCTCCTAATCATGTTGCTTTGTCACACTTGTGATGATCTGTGTAAGTATTTCCTAAGTCATAAACGAATTACATGAACCCGCCGTCTACGTAATATTTCGTTAAGGCAACACACAAGTAAGTGTAGTTATGAAGACTATTACAAGCCTCTAAGGAGTACGTACAGCATTTAATAATATCTAAAGGGATCAACAATATTGAGGTGTAAGGTTTGAATGAATACTGTTATCGGACGGTAATCCTTTGGGACACACACGCGTTCCTTAGACGTCAATGCCATTTAATATCTATGGCCTATTTTTGTAAAGCCTAAACGCGCACTACAGCCCTCACAAGAAGTGAACAATAAAAGGATCTAACATATTAAGTTTCATGCAATTCATAATTAAATACAAAACGATCTAGCCTAGCATGTAAACAAAAGAGAAGGAAACAAGATTTAATAAAAGCATGTTAAACAAATGAGAAGAACAAGATTTAATCAAACAACACATAGACATATTAAAAGATCAAGGCTGATACAAGAGGGTTTTGACACCCTAAAAACGGCCTACACAGCTGCTAAACTCAACTATAAAAGTTAAGGTTCATCTCCCAAAAGTTACACACTTAAATCCCTAAAAATGGATTTGTACATATAAAAGTCGTCGTGCCACAATGGTCTTCTAGGGTTTCTTTAATTCGGCTTTGTTCTGACGCGATCTAGAAATCCCTGACGCCGTCCCTTTGATATTTTGACGTCGTCGCTTGTATTTGGCGACGCCGTCTCTACGCACTGTATGCTTTTCTTCAAAATAGTTGGTATAGAGTCGTAGTCTTGTCCGCTTCTTCTCCAAATGAGCCCAAATCACGTGTATTTCCTTCAAAAGTCGTCCAAGTGCTAAAAAGACAAAAAACAAACGATTAAGCACATAATTTGAGCATATTTGCATGATTTAGGAGGTTAAATTATCTCAAAAAATATTTAAAATGACACCTCATCAGTTATGTTATGTATAGAAGTCTTTTTGCCAAGTTAAATTTTGTCAAGTAATGGTTTAACCATTTGGGTCAAAGTGTGTATGAACCAAATAAGTTTTCCAGAAAAAAATGTGAATGAAAAGGCCTTGGCCGATGGCTAAGGAAGGGTTTGGTGACCCTTAGCCACCGGCTGAGGGGTGTCTTGTGACCCTTAGCCACCAGCTTAAGGTTTTAGCCACTAGCTACCGGCTCTAGTGGTTTTCTCGGTTTTCTCGATTTTGTTTCTTGCGTATAAATTAAACCGTAATGATTTAGAAAACTTTCGGAATCAGAATCATTATAGAATTTAAAAAATGGGCTCACGAAAGAGTCAAGGGTTAATATCGGGATTTTCCACGTTTAGAATTTTTTTTACTCGAGTCAAGTGCGTTTCAAATACCCTTTGGAGACCATATTTACGAGGTCGATGTTTTGTCCCTCTCAATTAGGCTACTGTGCTAAATCATAATTTTTTTTGCAGAATACATCATGTGGTAAGCATGGTATGATAATACTTCTAAGGCGCTGATTTTGATCGACAACTCTTTTTATTTTATCATTGTTTGATTGAGCTCTAGGTTTGTTAATACTAACATGTGTTTTGGAAACATACTTAATGAGGTTCCATACTAGCATGTGACATTGGTATGTGCTTAATTACACATACCGTTTTCCATTAAAACCGGACTTAAATAACTAAAAATGTACCAAAAATACATTGTATTTGTATGTTTTCATTTATTTTGTGTAGGAAACGGATATCCGAGAAAAGGACGAAAAATCAAGCCAAAAACGACAAAACCAAGCACGAAATGGAAAAGCGTGAAAAATACAAAGTCAAATCAAAGCCAAAGTCCAAAAAGTCAAAGTCAACCCCGCAAAAGTCAACGGTCAAAGCCGAAATCAAAACCGTAGAAATGTTAAATGGGCCCACCCGTACCCATATAATGGGCCGGGTCAACCCATTTATACATTATGAAGACTAAAGGCCCAACTCCTTTTATATTCAAACCGGCCCAACATACTTATACATGGCCCAAACCAAAACACTAACAGCCCACATCACATTAACCAAACGGGTGTTAGTTTAATTCACCACAAGGACCATTCGTGTATACACTCATATATGTCTCAGGGACCATAACTGTCAAATCCCTTAAAGTTACATCACCACAAGGACGTTCCATGTAATATAACAATACAAAATGAGGGGCTCGTTTTGCCATTTTCCAAAACATCTACCCTGCACCAAAACAAAAACAAAGTATAACTCCATTTCCCGCCAAATTCCATTTTGGCACTATTCCTCTGTCACTCTCAAACAAAACCCCTGCAACACAACAAAATATCACCATCCCTCTAAAACCCCACCCACATGACTTTCGTACGTGTTGGCAATCTTAGAAAATGCCATTGGCTCAAGAGAAAGACAAAACAATCAAGAGTTTAGATCATACGGATTGGGCTCCAAGAAAGATGAAGGGCTGAGATGATTTTTGATCCCTCTCACACAAGAAACACCGTTTCATTCTCTCTCTATGAAGAAACACAGCCCAAGACTTGAAGACCTAGTATAAGTAGGATAGTATAGTTTCATTTTTTCCTGGGTCGATTTTTTGTGTTTAATCAAACTTGTATTAACCAAAATTTTGTACCCCTTTATTTTCTGCATTTTAATATATTGTCATTTAAATTTCTTGCTTTTAAATACTTGCATTTTAATTTTAAGCAATTTACTGTTTTCTTTAAATTATTGCCATTTACTTAAGTGTCATTTTTTTTGTATAAGCTTCTGTCATCAAAAGCTCATATAAAAGTTTACTTTATTTTCTGTCAAAAATATTCAAAAATCCAAGAAAAATCACAAAAAGAAATCATTTGGAGCAAGGTGTATTAAGGAAAGCCTTGGTTTAGAGCTTATGGGAAGCATATAGGTTTGTCATTAAGCTTTTTGAGAGCTTATACACTTGCCATAAGCTAAGGACTGTTGTGAGTTTCATTTTCCCATTTTTTTAAAAGTTACTATAGCAATGCTTATTTAGTGCTTATTTCAGCTTATTCTTGCTTTGTTATGCTTATTGTGATGTTTCATGCTTGTGTATGCTTACTTTTTGATATTGTGCATTTTGTTTAAGTTTTTGTGTCAATCTGCCTTTATTTGCCTTTTGTATGCTTATTCCTTATTTGCTTATTTAACTGCTTATCCCTATGTTTTTTGTGTTTATTATTGTTCAATACTATTTGCTTGTTATATGTTTTACAAAAACCTTGCTTAAATCTGTGTTTTTCAGCTTAAAAAAAGGATTTTAAACTTTTAAAGGGGCGTTTGGCACAAGGTGTCAAACGGGTCATATTAGGTTAAACACCAAGTGGGTCATTTGGCATCTTTGCCAGACCTTTTTAAGGTGTATTTAAGCAATTTTTCAAAGTTTTTAAAGTCTTTAAGGTGGTTTTTGAGTTTAACTAATTGTTGTTCAAAACTGTTGGTGACAAACAGTTTTGATTGTGCTTATTTCAATTAGCTTTTCAAATCAACTTTCAAGTGTTGTTTTTAAGTCTTTTCTTGTGTCAAAATGCAGTTGTAAAAAGTGTTTGGTCATTTGAGTATTTGTCCAAAAAGAAACTTTCAAGTTATTTTTTTAGTTTTTAAAAGCCATCTTTTAATCTTGAATTTAAGTTAGTAAAAATGGTTTTTAGGTTTTGAAACTTTGAGCATAAGCTCTTTGGTTAGTGTTTTCAATCTGTTTTAACTTTGAAGCTTATTTTATGGCTTATTTATAAGCCTGCATATAGCTCTTTTTAAAACCAAAATGAGCCAAAGTCAGTGTATGCTGACTGTGAGAAGCCACTTTCCATTAGCCTTTTTGTAGCTTATATTTGTTTCAAACTTTGTTTTCTTTCCAGTTTCTTAAAGCCTATAAGCCATACTTTAAACTCATATAGCGTATTAAGCCATAAGGTTCCTCTAGGTGCTTAAAAATAAGCCCCAAAAGTGTCCCTAGGCCTGTTTGTCTGCCTGTTTTAGCTTATAGCTTATTTGCCATTTTTGCTTATCTGCTTGTTCCATTTGCTTATTTTTTTGGTTAGTCTTGCTTAATAGGTGTTAGTGATTGTTTGTTTTTGCTTATTTGTGTTTTTCAATAGCTTATTTATCCTCAAATTGCCAAACAGTTTATCCATTTAGCTTATTTGAATAATCTGCTTATTTAGCTAATATTCTTTGCTTATTCTTGTTTGTTTTTGCTTATTAGGAGTAGGTTTATAGCTGTTTTAGCTTAATTTGCTTTTGCACTTGCTTATTGTTTCATTAAGATGCCAAAAAGTTAGCATTTTTAGTCCTTAGTTAAAAAAAAGCTCACTGTCAACTTATTTGCTTTTCTCTGTGCTTATTTTTGAGTTATACAAAAAGTCCATTTTTTTAAAGTTTGCTTATTTTGTGTCATTTATAAGTTTTAAAAAAAATTAAAAAAATATTTTTTCAAAAAGAGAGGCCACAAGGTTCGACCCTGTGACCTCCTTTATAACACACACAAGTCCCACACACAACACACACTAACCAGCGGCTCCAGTAGGGCTATCTGGTTAGTTTGTGCCCCATTTAATTGTTATACCTCTTTTGGCCCAATAAGCTCATAAGCTTGTTTAGCTTTTTCCCAGCTTATTTTTCTTAGGATTGTTATTGTTCTAGATTTTTTTTAGAATTTTCCAAAATCATTTACTATTTTTAATCATTTAATTTCTTTAAAACTGATTTTAATTCATAATAAATTATTAAAAAGTCAAAAAAATATAATTCTTTTTTTCAAAATTTTCTTTTATCATTTAGCACCTAGGAAAATTAGTTTTGCTTTCGTAGGGTTATTTTTGCAAAATTTGAGTTTTTAAAGAACGGGTTTCGGGTTCGGTTCTCGTTTTTAGCTTTTAATCACTTTTAGCTTTCGTTTTTAGTTTTTCTTTAATCGTTTTTGCATTTTAATCATAGAATTATAAAAACCAAATCCAAAAATCCTTAATCCATTCAATTCACGCGATCACAAACGTCTTCGATTTTCAACACGCACCTCGTTGGGAGAACGACCCGGGGGATTTTTGATTTTTCCTTTGGTCAAAAGGAATTTTCTTTGAATCTTTCGGAATACTTATCGTACTATAATTGAATTATAATCTTGAAATTATCCTTATATATTTATTATATTTATTATAATTTATATATACAAAAAGGCTAGTTTTAAAGGTTATCAATGGGCTTAGTGTCCCATGGATTTGACCCAATTAGCTTACTTTTACATAATTCCTAACTACGAGTTTTGAAATATATATTAGGAGTGACCGAGACTTTATCTTATTTCTAACAGAATACTTTGTAGATGCCCAACCTAAAAAAATGTTGGCCTTAACGATTCATCATAGCCTAAAGGAATTGCGTAAGGAAAAAGTGTACAACAAATTTTAGTGACTTACCCAGATTAAACATCGTATCGTAGTTTATCAATCATCTGAGTATACGTTCCCACGGGAACCGTAGTCAGGAAATTACAAGATGAACGTCGAAAGATCATTTGGCGCCATGGCTGCATACCTAATGGGTTGCCAAGCCAAGTTATAGGCTTCCACGACTTCAATGCAAATTGCTTATATTCATCATAGCCATATCAATACATATGTAGTTTTACACCTTTTGAGTTCGAGTTCCACAAAAGGTCTTGATCAAAAATAGAATGTCGGTTCACAAAGAAAGATGGGAAACCGAAGAGGTTGCAACGAAAAAAAATTTGCACCAAAATAGTTGTCACGACATTCTCTTCAGTTTCACATCATTCTTTAGTGGAACACATTCAATCGATGATCGGTGCCTTTTGTGAGATTGAGTATGACTGCATACAGAATGTATTCTCATTACGTTCGTATAGCTATTTGCATAATCAATCGGGTTACGTCCTTTAGTAGAAGAACTCATAACAAAAAGTATGTGGCTTATACTCATGTTAATAATGACTTGTGTATATTTGTCAATGACACATAAAGTTTTGTTATGAGCTCTTGCACTGCAGGATGGGACACGACCATTTACGGTATTGGTTAAAGGAACGCATCAAGCGTAAAAAGAAAAAAACATTCTGAATGAATATTGGATAACAAAAGCATCCAAACTTTTTGAAAATTGTGGCTCAGGTCTGCAAAGCAACAAATACAACCACCAAACATGGTCCATGGCTGCAGCCACAGAACACAGTGGTTACCTCGCCAAAAGACAAACATGGGCAACGACATTTTAACAAATGTAACGCGGACACCAATCATCATCGCCGAAAATGTGGTACACGTAGTAACACATACTACATACAAAATCAATTGATTATTCTCGATTACGCTCTGACACAGACATAGATACTGTCACCACATCGAAATAGACAACCAACAAAATTAGTTGATCGCATTTTATGAAAGAAGTCGTAACATATAAAATCTCACTTACCAACAAACACAAAGGCACTAGCGAAAACCCAAACCACCACACAATGCCAACGCCAGCCCACACGACAACAACAAAATCTCATACTGATACCGGGAATGGCTACAAACTTGATCTTAAACAGGTTGCCTCGCCAAGACACCGAGACTTAGTAAAAATCCAAAACACACGAAACCATCATAGCCATTCCAAGAAACAAATAGTGAAACTCATTCAGTGGCTCAAAAGGCATCATTTTATCAATTTGGGTCCCATAATTTTAACATGCTAGAATGTTAGAAACAACTAATTATTGTTATCGTCAGAAAGCATATAAAACAATAGGACCAATTCAAAACGAAACACCAGCCATGGCTACAAACCTGATCTAAGACACGCTGCCACGCCAAGATAATGGCATTCGTTAGAAGCCACAAACGTAAGCAACAATCGTTATTATTATCTTACTCATTGAGGAGCTAAACAAATAGCCAATACTCATACACCAACTAACTCAAAATCATCCAGAGCATACAACAATGCGACAACGCAAAAAACTATAAGACCAATAGCATTCATGGCTGCAAGCTTGTTAAAAAAAAGTTGCCCCACCAAGAACACCAGGACACCCATTTGCTTTCACAAACACAAATATCACAAACGGTCAATTTCAATAACTAAAAAAAATCAACACGCTAAGTTATCACAATCCTTAAGGTTCTATAACCTAATTTAAACCCCAGCTAATCTCAAACCCTGGCATACCCTTACAAACAACAAAAAAAAACACAAAGCATACATGACAAACTACCTAACATGCAAAACAACAGAATCAACAAAACGTCTAAATCGAGACCCCAACTTATCTCAAACCATAAGTTCCCGTAAGAAACTTTCACAAAGTACCCAAAACAGCCTAAAAATATACATGCAAAACAACCACAAACCACCAACAACACCAAAAAAAAACATATCAACTCATCGATGCACCAAAAGCATAAACCCCAAAAAAATTAGGCAAAAAAAACCACAAATAACCCTCGTTAAAAAGTAAACATGCATGTTACTGTAACACAATCGGTAAGAATATCGAGAAATGTATCAGAGCGTATTCCAGAAGATACATGTGTATGTGTGTGTGTAAGGGTGATCACGGTCCGAAAACCGGACCGGACCGACCAAGACTGGACCAGACCGAAATCGAGTTTATCCAAAACGCCAGACCGAGGACGGAACCGAAATGGTTCTGTCTAGTCCGGTCCGGTTCGGTCTTCTGTCCGGTCCGATCCAACAAAGCATAATCTCCGG
>BQNB010021824.1:2813-63750 GCA_026074375.1 Tanacetum coccineum | reverse complement strand
TCATTGATTCTGCTTTTAGACTATTCTTACTATATATTTGATATTTTATTATATTACATATATTTTAAGGTGTAGTCAGGGCGGATCACCCACCCCGTTGCTAGCGTAGTGGGAAATCACAACAACACCTTCTTCCTAATATGGCTAAGGATAAGTGTCTTAGTTTGAACCCTCACCTAGACCTCGCTTCCTGGTGAGATATCACAACACACCAAATCCTTAGAAGTAAAGATGTCTTAGTTTGAACCCCCACCTCGTGGTTGGCGGAGTGGGATATCACGACACATCTTTTACTTGTTCCATATAATCAAATGTATGCTTTATTGGCAAAATTTCAATATTCATGCATTTTTGCATTCATACTTCATTCATGCTTCTTTGGCATTTTAACTTTCATATTATTAAGAACAGAAAAAATCTCGCTTTAAAGAATCAGGTTACAAATTTGAAGCTTTTTCTAAAAACATTGATTGACTTAGTTGAATTGAATTGAGTACGTATGATTAGGTGGATTAGAAGCTAATGGGAGAAAAAGCCACAAGTTACTCATATAAGTTTTAGAAGAATCTTGCTCAGCACATAAACTTATATTTAACTCTATCACTTCTTGTTCTTCACCTTATTAAAATTCGAACGATAGAATTCGTGAAAGCTTAGCCTACAAGCGATAAGTTGAGGAACTAGCTAGGGCTCAACACGCCCGATCGAGTCAAAAATTATTCTCATTCTACCCATTAGGAAAGTCAAAACTGTGACAAAACACTTATTTTATTTTTGAAATTTTTTAAAATTTTTCAATTTTTTTGGTATTTTTGCAAAAATTTGGTGGTAAAAACGGGATTGCGTGATAACAACGACTGCAGGCAAAAATCAAATCGAAGATCCCCCCATACTAGAACTAAACATCGTCCTCGATGTTTTAAAAGGGGTACCTACGTAAATCTAAGGCCGTTTATGAAGTGTGCCAAAAGATAAAACGTTAGTCGATTAGATTTGGATACTGGATTCCCAAAATGAAGCTGAGGATGTGAAACTCTTGTGGATGAAGGGTAAAACTGAGAGCACGAGAGTCTTCACAATCCGGGAAATCCTGGACATACAACACAAAGTACACAAAACACGGACAAAAAACGGGTAATGGATAAGCATGGGAAATCCTGGACATACAACACAAAGTACACAAAACACGGGCAAAAAACGGGTAATGGATAAGCCTCCTCACATAAAAACACTTATTTATTACTAGTACTACTGATAAGCATGGGGTGCCTCCCACGAAGCGCTTGTTTAAGGTCGCTATGCTTGACCCGTCCCCCGAATTTATTGGTCCATGGGGAACGTCTGGAGATCCGGGACAACCTCGGTTGGTATGTCCCCTCCAAAGTAGTGTTTTATACGATGACCATTCACTTTAAAGTTGGGCCCGGAGTTTTGAGATAACTCGACGGTGCCATAAGGAAAAACTTGGACAATGGTGAATGGTCCAGACCAACGGGATTTCAATTTGCCCGAGAAAATCTTCAGTCTAGAGTTGAAGGAGAACACGATCACCAACGTTGAAAACGCGGTTTTTGATCTTAGCATCGTGTATCCTCTTGGTTTTCTCTTTATAGATCAAAAGTTTACAGTGGCTTGAACACGAAGTTCATTTAATTTCATTCAGTTGAACTTTCCTGTGAACACCCGCAGTTTGAATGTCAAAATTTGTAGGAGGGATGAGGAGCTCCTTCACGATTCGAGCCATAAGTAACCAGAATAGTATTAACTGATGGGGGATCAAGGGGGGGGGAATACTACTGTTTCCTCGATGGCTTCTCGGGTTATTTCCAGATCCCAATTGACCCAAAAGATCAAGAAAAGACAACCTTTACATGCCCATACGGAACATTTGCCTATCGTCGCATGCCTTTTGGGCTATGCAATGCTCCTGGCACCTTCCAACGATGTATGATGGCAAATCTCCACGATATGATTGAACAAAACGATGGAAGTATTATGGATGATTTACGGTCTCGGGGACTCTTTCTCTACGTGCCTAACCCATTTGGAAAAGATGTTGAAGAGGTATGTGCAGACCCCCATTTGTCAATTTAAAACTGGAGAAGAGCCATATTAAGGTGAAGGAAGAGCATTGACTCGACACAAAAATTTCAAGGTCGGGAAATTGATGGTTTGATCAGTGTGCTAAAGTTGAAGTTATAGCCAAGCTCCCTCATCCGACTACTGTCAAAGGTGTCCGTAGTTTCCTTGGGCACGCCGGTTTTTACCGACGATTCATTCAGGACTTCTCGAAAATTGCCCGTCCTATGACTCATTTGCTTGAAAAAGAGACTCCATTTTTCTTCTCTGAAGAGTGTATCGATTCCTTTAATACACTCAAAAGAAAATTGACTGAGGCTCCGATCTTAATTGCTCCCGACTGGGACTTGCCCTTTGAACTAATGTGTGATGCTAGCGACTTCGCAATTGGGGCAGTCCTCGGGCAAAGAAAAAACAAGCATTTTCAACCTATACACTATGCTAGCAAGACTATGAACGAGGCTCAAACTCATTACACTACGACCGAAAAGGAATTACTTGCCGTAGTGTATGCCTTTGAGAAATTCCGTTCATATCTTGTTATGTCCAAAAGCATAGTGTATACTGACCATTCTGCCATCAAGTATCTTTTTGCCAAAAAGGATGCTAAGGCAAGACTCATGCGGTGGATCCTATTGCTCCAAGAATTTGATATTGAAATTCGAGACAAAAAAGGAGCAGAAAATCTTGCTGCAGATCATCTTTCAAGACTGGAAAATCCTCACCAAGATAAGTTCGAGAACAAGGAAATAAATGAAGCATTTCCTCTCGAAACCCTTGGATCTATTGCTCTTAAAGATGATAGTACCCCAAGGTTTGCATGATTTATGCAAACTACCATGCGGGAAATTTCGTATCAAGACAGGAATCCATCCCCACAAAAAAAAATTCTTCAAGGATGTCAAGAGCATTATTTCTGGAAGACCCCTTTCCTGTTTTAAAAACTGTGCGGAAGACCAAGTGATCAGACGTTGTGTTTCGGGGCAAGAAGCTTTAGACATTCTCAAAGCTTGCCACAGTGGACCCACTGGGGGACACTATGGTGCCAATTACACAGCAAGAAAGATCTTTGACTCAGGATTCTATTGGCCCACCATCTACAAGGATGCCCACGACTTTGTCACCCGTTGTGACATTTGTCAACGTCAAGGAAAAATTACGCAACGTGATGAGATGCCACAAAACTCCATCCAAGTTTGCGAAATCTTTGACATCTGGGGCATTGATTTTATGGGGCCATTCCCGTCTTCAAGAGGGAACAAGTACATACTCGTTTCTGTTGACTACTTGTCAAAATGGTTGAAGCAAAAGCGCTCCCACCAAATGATGCCCGAGTTTTTGCAAATTTTTAAAAACTCTATTTTCTCTATTTGGTGGCACCCCGCGCCTATCATAATGGATCGCGGAAACACACTATTTGCAATGACCATTTACAAAAGTCATATTCTTAATGACTGAGTCACTACATCGTTCTTCTCTCTACCGCGTATCACCCACAAACAAGTGGGCAAGTTGAGGTGTCAAATCCGTGGTTTTAAAGCGATTCAACTTAGAGAACAGTGGGAGAAAAATCGAGCCTCAATGGTCGGACAAACTAGATGATGCTCTATGGGCCTTCCGCACAGCTTACAAAACACCCATCGGGTGCACTCCATATAAGCTTGTGTATGGAAAGGCATGTCATCTTCCGATCGAGTTAGAGCACAAAGCCTACTGGGCCCTCAAGCATACAAATTTTGATATTCAAACTGCGGGTGATCACAGGAAAGTTCAACTGAATGAACTAAATGAACTTCGTGATCAAGCCTACGAAAACTCTTTGATCTATAAAGAGAAAACCAAGAGGATACACGATGCTAAGATCAAAAACCGCGTTTTCAACGTTGGTGATCGTGTTCTCCTTTTCAACTCTAGACTGAAGATTTTCTCGGGCAAATTGAAATCCCGTTGGTCCGGACCATTCACCATTGTCCAAGTATTTCCTTATGGCACCGTCGAGTTATCTCAAAACTCCGGGCCCAACTTTAAAGTGAATGGTCATCGTATAAAACACTACTTTGGAGGGGACATACCAACCGAGGTTGTCCCAGATCTCCAAACGTTCCCCATGGACCAATAAATTCGGGGGACGGGTCAAGCATAGCGACCCTAAACAAGCGCTTCGTGGGAGGCACCCCATGCTTATCAGTAGTATGTAATAAATAAGTGTTTTTGTGTGAGGAGGCTTTCATTTTCCATTACCCGTGTTTTGTCCATGTTTTGTGTGCTTTGTGTTGTATGTCCAGGATTTCCCGGTTTGTGAAGACTCTCAAGTATCCACAAGAAGTTTCACATCCTCAGCTTCATGTTGGGAACCCAGTATCCAAATCTAATCGACTAACGTTTTATCTTTTGGCACACTTCATAAACGGCCTTAGATTTACGTAGGAACCCCTTTGAAACATCGAGGACGATGTTTAGTTCTAGTATGGGGGGATCTTCGATTTGATGTTTGCCTGCAGTCGTTGTTATCACGCAATCCCGTTTTTACCACCAAATTTTTGCAAAAATATCCAAAAAAAAAAATTGAAAAATTTCAAAAATTTTCAAAAATAAAATAAGTGTTTTGTCACAATTTTGACTTTTCTAATGGGTAGAATAAGAATAATTTTTGACTCGATCGGGCGTGTTGAGCCCTAGCTAGTTCCTCAACTTACCACTTGTAGGCTAAGCTTTCACGAAAAAAAAAAAAAAAGAGAAAAAAAGAAAAAAAAATAAAAAAAACAAGAGGAAAAAGAATTCGGATGCTTTAGAATTTGATAAGGGAAGACAAGAAGTGATAGAGTTAAATAAATAAGTTTATGTGCTGAGCAAGATTCTTCTAAAACTTATTGATAAATGTGGCTTTTTCACCCATTAGCTTCTAATCCACCTAATCATACGTACTCAATTCAATTCAACTAAGTCAATCAATGTTTTTAGAAAAAGCTTCAAATTTGTAACTTGATTCTTTAAAGCGAAATTTTCTTCTTAATAATTCGAAAGTTAAAATGCCAAAAAGCATGAATTGAAATATAATGCAAAAATGCCATGAAAATTGAAATAATGCCAATTAAGGCATACATTAGATATATGAACCAAGTAAAAGATGTGTCGTGATATCCCACCCCGCTAACCACGAGATGGGGGTTCAAACTAAGACATCTTTACTTCTAGGGTATGGTGTTGTTTTGTGATATCTCACCAGGAAGCGAGGACCAGGTGAGGTTCAAACTAAGACTCAAATCCTTATCCATTAGAAGAAGGTTTTGTTTGATTATCTCACTACTCTAGCAACGGGGTGGGTTTTCAAACTAATAACACGGTCGTGGGTATTGATATCCTACTAGGGAGCGAGGCCTAATGGGTGGTAGGTTGTTCAAACTAAGCAACGCATTCCTAGCTTTCCAAGAACTTATGATTATAATGAATTAAGAGAGTGCAAAAAGCACTACAGTTAAAATCTCGACTTTAAAATCAAGTTACTAGGTCCAAATAAGTTGTTGCTTATGAGTCATGATTCCATCTTGAATCACGACTAAGGAAATTGGTTATTATTGTTGAGTTGAAACGAGTACACACATTTAATATCATACATTCATGATTGGGAGTTCAAAGTTCACAAGTCATAATATGAAGAGCTTACATTTAGACATATATTTGACAAATGATCCTTGTTTAATTTTGCTTGGTTTTGGAGCTAGGAAAAATCGGGTACCGATGATTATCCTTCAGGACATCAGTAGAGTATTCTAAGGGCGTGTTTCTCATTCTATGATCCCAATTTTGATATAATAAAGAAATCAAACAGTTAGTCGAGAAAAGAAAAAGACAAATCCCAAAATATATGAGGCTTGTTTAGTGTACAAATAAAAAATGGTGAAAACGGGACTTGTCGAAGCTTTTGATTCTTTAGTTTCCCTTGACAAACACTTTGCTACTTTTCAAAGTTATTAGTCGAGGGAAGGGGAATTGAGATCTTAGTTTCGTAAAGTTTTACTTCAAAACATTGCGTTAGGACACGGCAATACCTTAGTATGGGTGATATGGTATGTGCTTAATTACACATACTGTATACCTTAAATAACCTATCTAAAATAACCAAAAACGGACTTAAAATGCCAAATATATGCTTGTTTTGCTAATTGTATTGTGCAGGAACGGATAACTAAGAAAAGGACGAAAAAACAAAGCCAAAACGACAAAACCGGACTCGGAATGGAAAAGACTGTGAAAGACAAAGCCAAATCGAAGCCGGAAAGTCAATCAAGTCAACAGAAAAGTCAACTGGTCAAAGCCAAAGTCAACCCAAGTCAACCCCCAAGCCAAAAAGTCAACACATCAAGAAATATAAGTTTAAGGGTTGAAATTGCCAAACCCCTAAACTTATATTATAGGAGAAAAGAAAAGTATGTCTAAACTACCCATTATAGCAAAGATTATACTCCAAGTACTTTATCTGCCAGTCCTTAGAGTAGTATCATCAAGGACTTATGTGGGCAAAGAGTTATATAACTCTTGGGGACTTGTTTTGCCAAGTCCCCAAAGTTATATAACCACAAGGACGAATTGTGCAAAGAAACAAATAACCATGAGGGGCCAACCTTGCCATTTCCCCAAACACATCCCCTGTTATACTCAAACCAATTTTCCCGCTCGTTTTTCCCCCCAAACCAACTCACGGGTGTGTTAACCCGTTTTTACCCTGTGTTTCTTCTCCACCACCATGGGTACAGCACACCCCCACCTCCACTCACTTCCCCAGCTGGAGATAGCAAGTTGCAATCCCAACATCTCCCCAAGCATTTTTCGACGACCCAAGATTGATTTTGATGAGAATGAAGGGCTAGGAGTGTTTGCTTTCCCCCTCTCAACACAACTAACACAAAGGACTCAGCATAAAAGAAGAAGAAGACAGAAAGAACAAGGAAGTAGCAAGTTTTAAATGTCAGTTGGTAATTTTTTTTCGTAATTTAAGCATTTTTTCTCAGTTTTTATGCAATTAGCTTAAGTCCACTTGTACTCTCATTCTTTCAGCTTGTACTTCTCATTGAGAAATAATATTCAGTTTGTCAAAGATACTTTGTTCTTGTTTAACAAAAATAGCCATTTTTACTTCAAATAAGCCTCCAATAATCTCATTTGAACTTATACTTGTTAAAAAGCACAAATTCAGTTCAAGACATGGTCAAAGTCATTCATTCACTGGTTTATGTTCATTTTATAATCAAATATGAACACTTGAGTTCATTTGATAAAGTTTTGGAGGTTCAAGAGAGTAATAAGCTAATTTTAGCTTATTGAGCTTTAAGCTCATTGTTTTTAGAAGCTAAGGAGCCAAATAGGTTTCAGGTTTTTATAGCCACTCACTCAGATGCGTAGTGCCTTGGTTTTCTGAGACAAACAAAAATTCAGTTTCCAATACTCTAACAATTCCTTTTACATTTATAGCTTAATTCACTAGCTAATGCTTGTTCTTTCAATGTGCATTATTTCAGACCAAACTTATCTTAGTTAATATAGAATGCAAATGTTTAAACTATTGTAGTTTAGAATTCATTAAGCTTTTCTCATGCATAAATCTGTCAAAGTTTAGGTAAGATGCTAGCTTATACACTAGCTAAATTTCTTATACGCTGTAACTTTTTTAAGTGCCTAAATAGTTTTATTAGGTTAGTACTAGGTTGAGTACTAAATGGTTTAGTCTGAATATAGTTTTTAAGTTAGATTTTGAAATGCCAATATAGTTTTTTTGACAGTTGTATGGGGTAAAGGGTGTTTGTCATAAGCCGTAAAATCGGGTCAAACTGTCTTTGGCATGGGTTAAGGTCATTAGGTAAGATAAGCATAAGATTTAAGCTACATTTAAAGCTGTTTTATAGGACCTATAAGTTTTGAAAATTGTTTTTCAAAGTTTTTATAAACCATTATATTTCACTGGTGACTTTTAGAAAACACCACAAGTGCTTATTTTTAGTTAAGCACTTGTGGTATAAGTTGCTATCAAAAAAGTGTGTTTTTATTTGTGTTGAAAGCTGTGACAAACGACCCTTTGTCTTTTTTACTTGGTAAGATCAAAACCAACCCAAGCCTAAGTATGGCAGTTTAAAAAAACCCACATTCCTTTTCACCCACAAAATTCAGGCAAGAAAAAAGGACTTTTAAAAGCTAAAAATTTGTGCACAAGTCCCATAAGCTAGGCACTTTATCTGTATTTATTTTTCTTTCAATTATGAGCTTATTGACAGCTTTAAATTTAAGCTGTCAAGATACGGCCCCATAAGTTTAGGCTTAAATCTCCCCTGTTTCAAAGGGGAGATTGTAAGCCCTGTTTTCTTTGTCTATTAAGTGTAATTAAGCCCAAATTCTTGGCTTATTCAAAGAGCTTATAAGCCCTTTTATAAGCTTGGTGATTTTCAGCCCTTAGTGAGCTTATTTGTTAGCTTATTTTTACGCCAAAGATCACGCTTTGACTGTTTTTTAGCTGGGATTAGTATAAGGAAATCTTATATTTCATGTTGGTTTTTTTCCAGCTTATTAGCTTTATTTATTTAAGCTCATTAGTGCATAATAAGTCACTTAGACACCTTTAGTTTTTTTTATAGCCAAGCTTAGCTTAATTTGACAAAATAACTTTAGTATAAGTTTACATATAGCTTTTTTTAGCCTTCCTTTCGTTCAAATCTCTACACAGCTTATAACAACCTAAAGCTTAGCCATTTTAAGACTTCTTTAGAGTAGTTTAGATCCACCATAGCTTATTTTCTCTTTGTCCACAGCATATTTCGCACCCAAGTCCAAACAGGAACTTAGCTCATTTTGCTTTAAGCCATTATAAGCAAAACTTTCAAGTTAAGCATATTTTTAAGCTTATTTAATGTTTTTCATAAAAAGCATTAAGAAGACAAAGTGTTGTTAAGCCCCACGAGCTGTAACAACTTGGCATCATTGAGTTTTCAAAAAAAAAAAAAGAATGGGAAAGACACTTGGCCCGGGTGAGCAATACTCGAACCCGTGACAAGCGATATCTCCCCCCTTTTAACACAACTCTTACCACTGCGCCCTTTGTCTTTTCGTTAAAGACTCAAGGCATTAGTATTTAAGCGGATTATTGGCTTATGAAGCATATATAAGCTTTTGGCAATTATTACGGGGTTTTTTCTTTTTTTTCTTTTTTTTTCTTTTTTTTTTTTTTTTTTTTTTTCTTATTGACTTAAGCTGTATTTTTGTTTTCTTATTTTTAGTAGGATTGTTATAGTGTTTATTATTTTTTGTAAATTTTCAGAATTTTCGTAATCGTTAATATTTTATAATTTTAATTTCGTTAAAAGTTAATTTAATTCATAAAAATACAAAAATATCAAAAAAATATTTTGCTTTTTGAGAAAAATTCTTTGTCACTTATTTGTATGAAAAATACAAAAATTTTCCGTAGGGTTATTTTACAACTTTTCATCTTTTAATAGAACGGGTCGTGTACGAGATATTGTTTTGACTCCGTTTTTTGGGTCAAACAAAAACAAGAAAAAAAAAAAAAAAAATAAAAAACAAAAAAAAAAAAAAAAACTCCGTTTCGGTCTAGTCTTTTTCATTCATCGTTATTTGTCCCGTATAGTTATTTTATAAAGTGAAAAATTTTTCGTAGGGTTATTTTAAAGATTTTAGGTTTCCCCTTATGTTCGGGATTCGTGCCCACCTGTTTTCTAGTTTAATTTCATAATTTCTAGGTTTTTCTTAAACGTTTTAGTTCGTTATTATCTAATTTGACTTTTTCAACTTCCCAAACTAATTCCTTCCTTCAAACTCAAATCTTCGATTGTATCGATTTTCCATTCCAGTCTCGTTGGGGATAAACGACCCGGGAACATTCTATACTACTTCTCGGTATCATTGATCTTGTTGATTTTTAGACTAATATATATTTTATATATTATTATATATTATATATATATAGTGTAAATTTCACCAATCAGGTAGCATAGAGGCGTTAGACCAAACGAGTAGCTTTTGTTTCTCAACATCATTCCACCAACTTTACCCATACAAACACACACACATTCTTACATTAACTCTTTCGGCATACTAGTTCCAATGTCCTCCAACAAGAGATTACGTCTATCCGATCCTTCATCTGTAACTCCAGGAGCGTCCACTGCAACATATCCATTCAAAAGAGGTTTAGGTATGAATAGTATCTAACTTCATGGTGAAGACACTCATTTACACCTATTTAGGCCATCTTTAAGGAATCACTTAAACAAAAAGGAATTGAAACTATCAAGGAATGATTGAGATAATGAAGCAAGGGAAAACTATCCGACACACCATCTTAACAAGCTATTAAAGGACTCAAGATTGGATCATCAATGTTTCTCTAAAGAACTATGCTTCTTCATCTTGGTGCTTGGATGAGCTTGTTGACATCGTGGACTGTCAAACACACTGCCTATCCCGTCTTTTTTGATGTGGAACCCACCGAAATCCGCAAACAAAGTGGGGAAGTAAAAGAAGCCTTTGCCGAACACGAAAAGAAGGAGGCTGCTGGAAAATGGAGAGAGTCTATGAAAGAAGCATCAAATATGGCTGGGTGGGAGTTGAAGGCGACCACTAATGGGTAATTACTCAACATATCTCTACTTGCGGTATTCATTACTTTTGTTTCTTGATCCTAGCCAGTATTATGTTACATGGTATTACTTTGTATATAATTGTATATTATGTATTTAGATTATGCTAAACAAAGCATTCTTTTACCATACAGGCATGAAGCTAAATTCATCAAAAAAGTTGTTAAAGAGATATCACAAGAGTTACGCTCTATCAATTTCGGCTTTAATGAAAAGTTAGTCGGCATGGAGACTCGAGTAAAGGATGTTGTTTTCATTTTAGAATATGGAATTAATGAAGTTCGCATGTAGGGATAAGGCATGTGAGGGTCTGGAAAGACAACGAACAACGAGAGCTATTTTTGATCATACAATCAATGATAATTTCGAAGCTAAAAGTCGTGTATAGATATCAGAGAATTTTCAAACGGCTCAGAAGTCAAGTGTTGAAGAAATTACAAAACAAGTCCTTTCAGATGTGCTTAATGAACACGTTACTGTGAATGTGTTTTCGAGATGGGAAAAAACACGTTGAAAAGAGGATTCACTACAAAGGTTCTATAGTTCTAGATGATTTGTATCACAAAAACAACTAGAGGCGTTGGCCGGAGATCCTAACAGTTTAAATCGGAAGGTAGAATTCATCGTACACACCATAGATGAGCAAAGTGTTGGTAGCTCACAGAGCAGAACTTGATTTTGTGAAATCGATCTCTATCAGATAAGTAAGCAATTTGTTCTCTTTAGTGAGGTATGCATTTGGAAGAGAAGTCCACCTTCAAGGTTACGAAGAGCTGTCAAGAAAAGTTGTACGCTATGCTGTCGGTCTTCCGTTAACAGTCAAAGTATTGGGTTCATTTCTCTGTGGCAAAGATAAGCTTGAATGGGTAGATGCCATAGACAGATTAAAAAGAATTCCCTTAAAGGAGACTCTGGAAAAGCTAGAATTAAGCTATATCGGTCTAGAGGATGATTATAAAGAAATATTTCTAGATATTGTATGCATGTTGAGAGGAAGTATAAAGAACATGCAATTCAAAATCTGAAATTTGTGGATGTTCATGGCGAAAGGTTTAAAAAGTTCTTGAAAGATCGGAAAATTAGCATGCATATTGAAAAAACATAAAGAATGAAATGGTAAAGAACAATGTTATCGTCGTTCGCACCCCGATAACCTAACAAACATAGCCAATATGTGATTGACAAGGATATATAAGATATATTGGGCTAATGACATAGGTAAAGATCATTTACTAAGTAAGAAGCAGAAAATAAACTCCTAATCCTTTTTCATTTGTTTCTCACTTCTGACTTGTTTTTGGATTGCAGTAGTCCAAGCAACTAGATGTCTAAACTTAATACGTCGAGAGTGAAATCGAGAATTCTAATGGTGTGGGCAGGTGGGAAAAATTAAGAAGCTACGTATATCTTGAAGTGATAGACCAGATTAATATTTGCAAGTGATATTGGAATGTCTTGTATGATAACCAGCCCAATACTTTACAAAATCATTAAAATATCTAACATAACGAAATACCCATATCATGTATAGTATCCAAAAACAAATCAAGCGAAAAAAAAAAAAAAGACAACTCTAGATGGTCTCATATGTAATGGGAGCTAAAAATGTGAAAAGAGGAAGCAAAACAGGTAGAATAATTGTTGATATGTATTTACTCATTTATTTGGTTTGTTAATATGCTAATATTTAATCTTCTGTCCTTAGTATATCTGTAAAAAGAAGGAACAAACTTCGGGACGTTTACATTCCCGGTATAACCCTTTTTTACCGACCAAGATTTAGGGTTATTGGTGGTGCCTATATAAACACACCCTATATCCCTCATTCTTCATTCAATCCTCTCCAAAACCATTCAAGAAATCGGTTCTCTCCCTCTCCTCTAAACCCTTGAATCGCCGAAACCCTAAAAGGGTTTTTTTCCCTTAAATCGCCTCCCTAAATCGCCTGATTTAGATTTTACGTTTACCCTAGAACTGCGGATAGACGTGTTTAGGGTTTTTCCAGTAGCTGATTTTCTTGAATAAGTGATTCAAGGTACGCGTGTTGGTAATTCCCCCAAGGAGACGAATTAGGGTTTCTTGGTTTAAACCTTAATGAAGTTATATGAAAGTATGGTTTACTAATACAAGACGGAAACGCAAGGCTGTGCGTTAGGTTTAGAAAAACACTTTGTGTTTGATGTGAAAGGTAAGCCTATCAATTCTACATACTTAAATGACGATTATGGTGTGAGCAACCCGTAAAGACGTTGTTTTAGACTCTTTTGTATTCAAGAAAAATCACAAAAGGTACGCTGTCCTAATATAATAAGTTTTAACCAACTTGACATAACTAGATCAATTTCCCCCCCCCCGCTGCGCACGTCGAGCTAAATTGGTTAGCTAGATTTATAAATCCCAACAGTGGCATCACGAGTCAACTCGTTTTGGCATCTAGGGTTTCACGCTTAAAAATCAAATTTTACGCCTTGTTACACAGCAGAATTGATTTTAATATATTATGTTGCAATTTATTTTTTCTCGTATATTGTTTTATGTAAATTAGGAAAAGATAAGCAAATTCTTTTACCATAAATTTACTAAGAAAATATGCAAGATCATGCAAATATTCATTAAAGTTATAGAGAATTAAAAGAGGAAGTAAAATTAAATTATTAATATAGCTATATTTGTTTCTACTTTAACTTTTTTATTTAGGGTTATCAAAATCGATCCTAATTATTTAAAAAGAACTTGTAAAAAATTTGTTTTGGAAACTAATTATTTTTTATTTTAGAAAATAGATCTTCTAAATGTTAGTTATGTATTTGTTTCCTAAATTCCGCTAAATGACCTACCAATCACATATTTGTGGATGCAAGGGGCTATCTAGGCACTTGTATAGAAAACCTAGTAGTCCTTATGGTCCTCCAATTGGGGAATGATTCATAGAGAACACGAATCATTACTGTTACTAGTTTTTACTTAAATGTTATCTTGTTTATTATGTTCTTACATGCTTATTTGTTTACTAGTTTACAAGTTTACATGCCTAAACAAATGGAATACGGACTAATAACAATAAGAAGACATTAAACCGTCCTAAATTCTACACGCCTAAACATATCGAATTACCTGTTATTTTTTTTATGTGGAAAATAATGGTTTTTATAACATTAAAAGTCCTAAAACTATGAAACATGTTTTTCATGAATTTAAAAACTAGACGTTATAGACTCATGGGAAGTACGACTCATCCACTAGAAACATGTTTTTCATGAATTTAAAAACTAGGCGGAGTGGTCAACATTTCTAAAGAATTCAGGTTTTTAATACGCTTCGCGCTGACCTGTTTCCCGCATCTTTGCGCGTTCGATTCAGAGTATACCGCGAACTGATGGCAATGTCACTACAGTTTCATTACAAAAAGATTTTAAAAAATCCGCTGCAACAAAAGTTTTTGCATGCTTCTTTGTATACGCCATTTATCACTTTATGTGAATACCCTGTATAAGTCAAAATTTTAAGTCTATGCCAGCCACTCAAGAACACGTGCGTTGTGCTGGTGCATCTATGGACAGACCCTTAGGTGTCTTCCAACCCATGCGAATTTTGGCTCACTGGTCAGACCCTAGCGATTTTTCACGTATCATGCATGGGTCTACTTAATTACGATATGCTTGTCAGACCTGAGGACCCTAGCATAAGATGATAACTAACAAACACTTGACATTATTACTTGTCTACTAATGTCTTGACCGTCCCTCATAAGTCTAAAGGTTTGCATTATTATGTAATTAATGCTCGTCGCTTACCACTTGCCCTACTTGTTTACTCACTGGTCAGACCTCTGGTAATAAGTGGGAGGTCAAGTTGGATCTTAGTCTTAATTAGTAATTAATTATATAGGTTTACTTCTAAATGAAATTAAAAATTATCGAAATACTAATTAATTGAACTTTTTGTTAAATATAGATTACTAACTCAGTCGGAAACAAGTCAGTGATTCAGGAGATTTCTATTGAGGAAACAAAAAACTACTGTACCTAACTTCATTGAATATGGTACAACAACTTATTTTGTTCTTAGCAACTAAAGATACAAGGAAAAATACCCTGATAAGCAATACCTAGCCTTGCACCTGATGCTGCTGGCACCTGATCAAACCAATCCATCCCTACGGCCTTGGCCACTTATAATGATTGGGTTCAAGAACAAAAGAAAATTGGTTGTGATGAAGTTATTGGACTATGGACCTAAAAACAACAGAAATTTAGCCCAACTTGTCGCCATGACATGCGATAAATAGCTTAAAGTCTTAAAAACTCTAAGCAAGCAAAACATGAACTCCTCAGACTATGAGATAAATTCACACGTGCAAGTAGGGGGAGGTCAAACAGTAAGCTCATATGTTCTTAAAGATGAAAAGCTACCATTGAACAATTTGGAACGACTTGGGTCAACCAATCACTATTTGAACCTTGGAGTAAACCTTAATCTTGTTAACTCTCTAAGAATATCGAAGCAATTGTGCAGAACTACAATATGCACAGCAAGGGAAGACCGTAAATAGACTTACATCTATGCTTTAAGCTACATGAAGAAGGATTTTACCAAAGAAAGTTTTGTCACCTTCCTCTTCATGCTATAAGAGCAATGAAAGGTCCAGAAAAACAAAAAGAAGAAACCGTCTAAGGCTGCTAAAGGGGTTCATGGGAAAGGCAAGGGTAAGATGGTATATGCTAATGTGCGCCATCTTATGCCCCCAAACCTAAGAATACTTCACCACCCAAGAAGGATAATCCTGCTAAGACGCTAACTGCCACCAGCTGGCGGTGAAGTATGTTACATGATAAGGAATTGTCCTAACATATCTCACCGAGTTGCTAAAAAAGAATTTGCTAACTCGAAAAATAGAGGCTAGCAAATACAGGTATTTTTTCACCATAGAACTCTATTCATCTTAGTAAACATCTTGGGTTTATGACACAGGTTCTTGTACTCACATCTGTAATATTACTCAAGGTCTGCGGGGAAGTAAGAAGTTGAATCCAGGAGCTCTAAGATATTGTACGATGGCTATGGTCAACTTGCAGCAGTATGCAGATATTTATAAATTAACATTTAAGTCCTCCCTAGTGGATTAGTTATTGTTTTGAACAATTGTCATTATGCACCTTCTATTACTAAAGGGATTATTTTAGTTTCTCATTTGTACGACGATGGTTTTATCAACCGTTTTGAATTGAATAATACAATTTCTGTTTCTAAAAATAATGTGGTTTATTTTAGTGCTATCCTAAGGGATGGTGTTTATGAAATTGAAATGTCTTGTTCAAATACAAATGATAGTTCTATGTATGTTTTTTGGCAATAAAAGAGCTAAGTTAAACTTAGACTCTTCTCTCTTGTGGCATTGTCGCTTGTACACATTAGCAAGAAGACGCATTGAAAAGTTGCAACATGATGGACCTTCTTACTTCTAACAAAAATTGCGTCTTTATGAACAGTGTGTTTCATGCATGTCTGGAAAGATGGCAAGAAAACCCCATTCACATCAAGTGGAAAGGGCTAAAGATCTACTTGGACTTATACACACCGATGTATGTGGCCCATTTAGAATTGTGTCAAGAACAAGGACAAACACTTCGTCACTTTTACTGACGACTTTAGTCGTATAGTTAGATTTTTACTTGCAGAAACATAAACATAAAGTGTTTCGAGACCGTTAAAGTGTCCAAAGGAGTCTAAACCCAACTTCGTGAAGACATAAAATCACTACGTCTGAATCGAAGAGGTAATAAATTAGACAAGATTTTTGGATCAACTAAAGGAGCATGGGATATTTGTTCCCCGCACCTCCTCCCTACACGCCCTAAACATAATGGAGTGTCATAGAGGAGAAATCAAACAATCTAGACATGGTTCGACTCCCATGATGATCCAAACTACTCTTCCAAATGTCCTTTTGGGATTATTCCCATGAGTCTGCCTTCACGCAATCTCAACATTGTTCCACTAAAATGTTGATAAGAATCCATATTTAATATGGCATGGTCAAGCCCCTAAGATTGTCTTACTTAAAATTATGTGGGTTGTTAGCACTGTAAGCGTGATACACTTACCAAACCTACAAACTTAACCCAGATCTTTTAATTGAACTTCATAGAATACCTATAGAAAACGATTGGATATACTTCTACAACCCATCCGATAACAAAGTCCCCATCTGAGAACAAAGTATTTGTTGCTCGGAATGCTGAGTTCTTTGAGAATGATCTTATAGATCTGAAAGCAAGTGGGAGTGTGGAAGATCTTGAACTAATTCAAGAAGAAGATACAAATCCTTCTGTAGACACTAGCTTAGATCATGAAGAGGATGATCAAGAAATTGATGAACCTCAAAGTGATATCAATCCCATTCATAGGTCTATAAGGACACGCCGCCTCACATATCAATTGCGTTTATACATCGATGCTGAAGAACATGAGTTAGGGGATCTCGGTAAACCCGCTAACTATAAAGCTGCATTACTGGATCCCGAATCTAAGAAATGGCTTGATGTGATGAATGTGGAAATGCAATCCATGAAAGACAATGATGTATAGGTCTTAGTTGAGCTTCCTCCTAATGCTAGAACCGTTGGTAGCAAGTGGCTCTTCAAGAAAAAGACTGACATGGATGGTGCAATATACGTCTTTAAAGCTCGTCTTGTAGCAAAGGGCTTCACTCAAACCTACAGGGTTGATTATGAAGAAACCTTTTCTCCTGTAGCAGACATTAGAGCTATAAGGATTCTCATAGCTATAGCTGCGTACTATGACTATGAGATATGGCAACTAGATGTCAAAACCGCCTTCCTCAATGGACATCTTTCCGAAGAAGTCTATATGGAGCAACCTGAGGTTTTTGTGAATCCAAAATATCATAACCATGTATGCAAGCTCAAGCGTTCCATTTATGGACTTAAGCAAGCATCTAGGCAATGGAATGAAATCAAGAAATTCGGTTTCACTCAAAATCGTGATGAGCCATGTGTATACCAAAAAGCTAGTGGGAGTTATGTCGCTATCCTAATTCTATATGTCGATGACATATTACTCATCGGAAACAACATTCCAATGTTACAAGATGTAAAATCCTATCTTGGAAGAAGTTTTGCTATGAAAGATTTAGGGGATGTTGCATATATTCTTGGAATCAAGATCTACCGTGATAGGTCAAAGCGGTTAATTGGTTTATGTCAAAGTGCTTACATTGAGAAAATCTTGAAAAGATATTATATGGAAAATTCCAAACGTGGAACGATCCCAATGCAAGAAAAGCTTAAATTGATTAAGTCACAAGGTGCTTCAACAACTGCTGAGAAACAACGCATGCAAAATGTTCCTTACGCTTAGGCTATAGGATCAATTATGTATGCTGTGAGATGTACTCGTCCTGATGTTGCGTTTACACAGAACATAACAATCCGATTTCAACAGAATCCAGGTGAAGAGCACTGGACTGCTGTTAAAAATATTCTTAAGTATCTTCGCAATACTAAGGATATGTTTCTGGTATATGGAGGTAATATGGAACGAGAGCTCAGAGTTTCTTGCTACACTGATGCTGGATATCTGACGGATGCTGACGATCTAAGGTCGCAGACAGGATATGTGTTCATTCTAAATGGAGGTGCTGTTGACTGGAAAAGTACAAAACAAAGTATTTTTGCAACCTCATCTACAGATGCTGAATATATCACTGCTTTTGATGCATCGAAGGAGGCTGTATGGATTCGTAAATTCATTTCTGGGCTTGGCATTGTTCCCACAATTGAAGAACCCATAAGTATGTATTGTGATAATACTGGAGCCATAGCAATAGCGAAAGATGATGGAGTCACTAAAGGTGCAAGACATTTTCGCGCAAAAGTTCACTATCTTCGCGAGACCATTAAATTGGGTGATGTAAAGATAGAAAAAGTTGACACAGATGATAACTTAGCTGACCCTTTCACAAAGGCCTTAGCATTTCCTAAGCATTCTGAATTAACTAAGAATATCGGATTGTTGCCAGCTAGTAGTTTCATGTAACTCTGTGTTTGATTAGTATTTGGATAATTTTGGAATTGTAAGACAATTTTAATTTTTGATGAATAAAGATACTTGGGATTTGTTTTCATTCATATAACAACTGTTATTCTATATTTGCATGTTTAATCCATGAATAATTCATCATTCTAAATATGTCCATTGTCAGTTAACAATATGAGAATATTGTTATGTAAGGCAAATGTGAGTGTTGGTTATATTATGTGAATATATGGATTGTTCCCACCAAACTCATATGTATTCACAATGGATGCATATTGGATACCCCAACCTTCGATCATTTACTTTTGGATCCATGTCATGAGTGAAATATCAAAAATGGTTTATAAAATTGTCCTTAAACTTGAGATGCAAGCAAGTTCTATATGTGTGGATCTCACTTTGTGATTATAGCCAAACGCTGTCCTGAAACAAGGTAGTTATAAAAGCTATTTTTCGGAGTGTATGTGAAGCAGCATCCACAACACTTGTAGTCAATAAAGGATTTGTTCCTCCACTTGATATGTGCAAAAAGATACCATTTGGCCCTCTCCAGATTTAATCAGATAAATGAATGCCCGTTCCCAAAGAGTAATGCAAGATGATTCTTGATTACATTTGGTATATCTGAATTATTTCTATAACGAGAAACATAATGTTAAACTATATGGAATGACTTAGGATCCATATCCATGGTTTAACGGTATCTGTAACAAAAGGATTATAAAGCAAGAAATTTATAACCATTAAATAGCTGAGATGATTTTTGAAACTCTTATCTCATAATATTCCTAATGAAAAAATAATTGTGTGGGTTGCTAGACTTTGCCAATTATAGGTATGAGGCCAAAAGTTCAATATAGACACAATATTTGTCATAGACCCAATGAACCAATCCTAGCCACTTATTTTTTCATCAAAAATAAAAAAACCCACTTTCCACCTCTTTTTTAAAAATTAAATATCTCACACACTGTTAATCGTTACGCAAAACAAAACATATCATCGCGACGAGAATTAAATTATCTTTCTATAGAGGGGCGACACTATGTACTTTCGACGAACTTTTTTTTATGATTTTATGAAGTCATATACGATTTTATGAAATCATATATGATTTATGAAATCATATATGATTTTATGAAATCATATATGATTCGTTATACGAATCATATATGATTCGTCACACGAATCATATATGATTTTCGCAATTCGTGACTGAAACAAAATTGAAAAAAAGTTCGTTAGAATCACAAATCATATATGATTTCATGAAATCATATATGATTCGTTATACGAATCATATATGATTTTCGCAATTCGTGACTGAAACAAAATTGAAAAAAAGTTCGTTGGAATCAAAAATCATATATGGTTTTATGAAATCATATATGATTCGTTATACGAATCATATATGATTTTCGCAATTCGTGACTGAAACAAAATTGAAAAAAGGTTCGTTAGAATCACAAATCATATATGATTTTATGAAATCATATCATATATGATTTCATAAAATCATATCATATATGATTTCATGAAATCATATATGATTCGTTATACGAATCATATATGATTTTCGCAATTCGTGACTGAAAAAAAAATCGAAAAAAAGTTCTTCGAAAGTATATCGTGTCACCCGTCTACTGAAAGATAAAAAAATACTCGTCGCGATGGTATATTTTCTGTCGTGTGACGATTTACCGTTTGTAATATATTTTATTTTTAAAAAAGAGGTGGAAAGTGAGTTTTTTTATTTTTGATAAAAAAATGAATGGTTGAGATTGATTCATTAGATCTATGACAAATAATGGGGCGACACTATGTACTTTCGACAAACTTTTTTTTATGATTTTATAAAGTCATAGTGTCGCCCCTCTATAGAAAGATAATTTAATTCTCGTCGCGATGGTATGTTTTGTTTTGCGTAACGATTAACAGTGTGTGAGATATTTAATTTTTTTAAAATGGTGGAAAGTAGGTTTTTTTATTTTTGATGAAAAAATGAGTGGTTAGAATTGGTTCATTGGGTCTATGACAAAAATTGGGTCTATATTAAACTTTTGGCCTACTTGTAGAGCATGTCAAAGGAATATATCTTGAATTTGTCAACTCTTTGATTAAAAGAAAATATATCCTAAAGCGTAGGTATGAATGTATGATAAACAATTGGATAAGATAAGATACACACTCTAATTAGCATTGTATTTGTGTAAACAGATATACCAATGTTGTTGTGAAAAAGTAACTATGTTTGTTCTTGTTTTTCATAGTAGCATTAAGCTGTCAGTTTTTATGTAGTAATTTTTTTTCGGCTATGTTTGGCAATAAGCATTTGGAAGCGTTTAGGAGCGACAAGTAACAAACAGTAAGCGATTTGGTTGAAAAACTTGTTTAAAAACAAAGTAACAAGAGTTAACATATTGTGGAACCGCTTCCAATTGAAATGGTAGTTAAACAAGTGTTATAGAACTGCTTGAGCATTTTGTTTATGAAATTACTCATATAATACCCCTCCCTTCTCTCTCAATTCATACGTGACATTCAATAACAGAAACTTCCAAAATCAGTTGCAAGTCTTTCCTTTTCATCTAAAAGCAGCCGAATAGTATAAACCTTCTTTTAGGTTTTTCTCCTTTTGGTTCCTTGTTTTCTAGACTGTTTAATTCGGTTACCTTCAAGAAGCTTATCCACGTGTTTATTGGTTCTTGGTTTATTGGTTCTCAAGTGTGACGAGTAGTAGAAACCAAGTAGTGTTTTAGTCACGTCAATGGTATACCAAGGGTTGTTATTGGGTTATACGTGAGGTTGGACTAGCATCCCGGCGTGCTTGTTTACGTGTTTTGTGTGAGGCAACGCCTCGTAGAGGTACCACTTATCACTAGTGTTCACATTCTGGTTTCCATATACGTTGCAGGTGTCTACGAGGGTATTTTCCTAATTAATTTACATGTCCCTATAAATGTGTTTTATATGTATGTTAATTATTGTACTAACTAGATCTATCCGCTGCTACTCGTTTAGAGTTAAATTGGTTAACTTAGATTAGTTAAATTCCAACAGTGGCAGCACGAGCCAATTAGTTTTAGTATTTATGAATTTACATACGATGTTAACACCTAGGGCTGGCCTGTAATTGGTTTTATTTAATTTGTTCTATTGTAAATTATGGCAACGACATGCAATCCTTGCCATAACTAAATAACCAACCTAGAATGAAACAAACATAAAATGATAAAAAGAAGTATAGATTAAAAATTAAATGTTAATTAAGTTGCTATGATAATCTATTCTTGTTTCATCTCGCTGTAAGACCACGCAATCATGTTATATGGATGTATGTGCGATCTAGTCACTATTTAGCAGAAAACCTAGTGAGAGTCTTATGGTTCTCCAATTGGGAAAGACTCTTTTGAGAACTCGAGCATTATGTTGTATTTACTGCTTTCATTATAAGAGTTTGTTCCTCAATTTTAATCCATTTTTAGTCTGTTTTAATTGCTATAATGTTATAATGGCCTTGTGTCTAGCAATATTTGCAATATATAGATTTTACGAAACTCTTAAAACCGGACTAATACTTATAGAGTAATTTGGATTGAACATGTCTAATATTACACACATAATTTTATTCCTTGTGACCAATTATGTGTTATTTGCGAAACCGGGGTTTTTGGACAAATTAATACGGACATAAAACTATGAAATTTGATTTTGTTACGCTTTATTTTACTTGCGCAATATGGGGTTGAATTGATCTTTGATTTTCTCCCGCCCCACTACATGCTTCGGCATATGAGGGAATTATTGGAATTACTTGTCATTGGAATTACTTGTCTTCGGACTAAGTAGGAGTACAATATAGGGTTTGATAAAATTTGTAATCCCACCATGTTGGCATCATTAAAACTAATGTTAACAAAGTGGGAATTCATAACATACATAGCATCATGTCAATTAGAATACGGCTCACCCATTATGACAAACAAAAGAGAAGTTTTAAGGCGGGTTGAAGTAAGAATTCCCTCAAATAAGTCAGGTTTTTTAATACAGCTTCGCGCTGACCTGTTATCTTCTCCCTTCTTTGGTGCGTCCCCCTAAAAGTGAGCAACCGTGAACATTTGACAAAATGATTGCTATACCCAAAAAGGTTAACAAAATGTATTCTTAACTTGTGCTACAAGATGTTTGCATGCTTCGTGTACACAACTTTTGTCCATTATTTATGTGAATACCCTTATATGAAGTTTTAAGTCTATGCCAAGCCAAACCTAGAACACGTGCATATTGATGGCTTGACTTCTCTGGTCCAGACCTAAGGGCCCTTGCCAACCCATGACGAATTTTTTATTCATAGGTCAACCTATATCAATTTCGCACGTCTATTTTGTGGACTTAAATCGAGTTTCGTCAGAACCTCGGACCCGAGGCATAAGAATGAGACCAAAATATGCTTTTGAGCATTACTATAAGAGTAACTAAAGTCATTAGTCGTCATACATTCAAAGAGTTGGCATTCCATGCAATTAACGACATCGTCGCTTAACTCTTGGCCCTACTTGGTTATGGACTTTGGTCAACCTTCTGTAATAATGGGAGGTCACGTTAGGATTCTTCAGTCTATTAAAGTAATTAATGGGTATTATTAATTCCTTTAAGAATTTGATCTATCGACAATACTAATATTTGTGAACTTTTTCAAAATTGTAGATGACATACCTCGTCAACTTTCAATTCGATCTTCAGGTGGCATCTTCGAGAAGCAAAAACGACTGGGACCCAACTATATTGAATTGTATCGACAACTTAGGATTGTACTATCAAATTGATGATAAGTTGAATTACCTAGAAGCAGACCACTTCCATCCTGCTCCTGTAGCTCCTGAGTTGCCAGCATTTGCTCCTGAAACTCGTGCAGCTCATCACTGCTTGGATTAAAGGATCAAAAGAGATTGCTGGACTCATGCTCATGACCATAGAGCAGAGGATCCA
Organism: Tanacetum coccineum; assembly: GCA_026074375.1. Lineage (NCBI taxonomy): Eukaryota > Viridiplantae > Streptophyta > Magnoliopsida > Asterales > Asteraceae > Tanacetum > Tanacetum coccineum. The sequence goes on along the minus strand of BQNB010021824.1, from coordinate 39,979 downwards.
ACGAAATCTAAAAACTCCATGCTAATGACATGCTAAAAGGAGAAGAGGGGTTAAAAATCTGTTTGCCCAGCAAGCAAGCAGAGCTTCTACAACTACACGAGATAATTCACGCCTGTAAACAGGAAGAAGGGCAGTCAAGTTAGCTCGTATGTTCTTGTGAGAATGAAGGCATATGACGATTCAAGAGCGATTATTGGGCACCCCGTGACACTTGCCATGCTTGTGAGTCTGATTCTTATCGTCTAACGTCAAGGAATATGATGGTTTGTTGCAGAATTAACAACATGCATATGCCAGGGGGAAGACGTAACGAGTTGTATGCTATGCTAAAGCTCCATGAGCAAACTCTTAATCTGCCCAAAAACAACGCTCCTGCTCTACATGCTATTCGAGCTGGTAAAGTCCAGAAAGGTAAAAAGCACAACAAACCGCAACCCTCAAAGGCTGGCAGGGGACAAAATCAAGGGAATGGGAAAAATAAGCACGCTTATGCTCCCAAGCCCAAGATTCCCCCTCCACCCAAGAGGGAAGATCCCGCAAAGGACTCAATCTGTCATGAGTGTGGTGAGACAGGACATTGGAAGAGGAATTGTCCCTCAGTACTTAGCCGAGTGGCTAATAAGAAAAAAGAACACGCAACCCTGGAGCTGGTGGTGGTTCAGGTTATCTTATCGTTATAGAACTCAATACTTTCCTTAATAATCATGGTATCTAAGACACTATCAAGGTGTGGTACTCATAATTGTAATACAACGCGATGGTCTAAAGGGCAAGTAGGAACCTTGAAGCCGGGGGCGTCTTTAGCATGTACCGTGGGCAATGGTCAACGTGAAGCTAGTAGGAAGCTTGCAACTTTGATTTATCTCTCCCATAAGCGGATTATTATTAATTTTTGAACAATTGGTCATTATGTCCTTCTATACTAGAGGAGGAAATTTCATTTCCCGTTGTACGAAGATGGTTTTATTAACCGCTTCTGAATAATACAATTCAAGTTTCTAGGAATAACCTGTTTATTTAGTGCTATCCAAGGGATGGTATTTTTGAAATTGATTTGTCTAATTCTTATACAAATGAAAATATTCTAATATATATCTGTTAGCAACAAAAGAGCCAAACTAGACTTGGTCTCTGCTCTCTTGTGGCATTGACGACTGGACACATCAGCAAGAGAAACGCATTGAAAAGATACAACACGCTGGACTTACTCAATTCAACTGACCTTAGGCTTTTGAAAAATACGTCCTTGTATGTCCTGTAAATGGCAAAAAACCTTACACACATCAAGGGAAAGGGCCAAAGACTTACTTGGACTAAAACACACCGATGTATGTGGCCCATATAAAGTATCACTTCGACCAAGAGCGAACTACTTCTCCTTTCACTGACGACTTTAGTCGTTATGGTTATGTTTACTTGTTGAAACATAAACATGAAGTGTTTGAAAACTTATCAAAGTGGTTTCAAAAGGAAAGTTAGAAAATCAACCGGTAAGACCATAAAATCGCTACGTTCTGATCGAGGGTGCGGAATAATGAGTCAAGAGTTTTTTGGATCATACACAAGGATCATGGGATTAATCGCCCATACGAACCTCCCTCCTTACATGCACTGCCACAACACAATGGTGGTGTCGGAAAGGAATAACAGAACCCTACTATAACATGGTTCGATCTATTATGAGTCAAACAACTCTTATTTACCAAAGTTCCTTTTGGGATTATGCTCTTGAGACTGCTGCAAACGCATTCTCAATATGGTTCCAACTAAGAAGGTTGAAAAGACACCATACGAAGTATGGCATGGGCAAGCCCCTAAGTTGTCTTACTTAAAAGTCTGGGGTTGTGAGGCACTTGTTAAGCGAGATACTCTTACCAAGCCTGACAAGTTAGAACCCAGGTCTATTAAGTGTATCTTCATAGGATACCCAAAGGAAACAATGGTTATTCTTTCTACTACCCACCGCCGAGAACAATAGTCCATGTTGACTCGGAATGCTGAATTCCTAAAGGAAATAGTCTTAATAAATCAAGAAGCAAGTGGTAGTCTAGCAGATCTTGTGAAATTTTTCAAGAAGAAGATACGCAACCTTCGATAGAACACTAGCTTAAATCATGAAGAGGATGCTCAGAAATGGGATGAACCTCAAACTGGATATCATTCCCATTCGTAGGTCCACAAGGACAACGACGTCCCACAGTATCGCATGTGTTTGTATAATCGATGCTGATGAAACATGAGTTAGGGGTCTCGTGAACCCGCTAACTATAAAGCTGCAATTGTTAGACCCTGAGTCTGAAAAAAATGGCTTACAGCTATAAAACGTGGAAATGCAATCCATAAGAAAGACAACGAAGTTTGGATACTTGGATGAACTTCCTCCTAACGGCAAAACCGTTGGTAGCAAGTGGCTCTTTAAGAAGAAGACCGACATGGATGGAGCAGTACACACCAATAAAGCTCGTCTTGTGGCAAAGGGCTATACTCAAACCCCAGAGATTGATTATGAAGAAACCTTTATCTCACTGTAGCAGACATTAAGTCTAATTAGGATTCTTATAGCCAATAGCTGCGTACTATGACATGAGATTTTGCAAATGGATGTCCAAAACTAGGCCTTCCACAATGGAGATATCTCAATGAAGAGGTTTACATGGAGCAACCTGAAGGTTTTGTCAATTCCAAAATATCCCAAACCGGAATTCAAGACTTTGAAACATCCATTTATGGGCTTAAAGCAACACGAAGGCACTGTGAATAAGCGTTTTGATGATGAAATAAAGGAATTAGGTTTAGTCAAAATCTAATGAAGCCATGTGTATAACTAAAAGCTAGAGGGAGTAATGTCCACTTTCCTAATCTAGTATGTCTATCTGACATATTGATCATGGAATCAGCATGTCCAATGTTACAAGTATGTAAAATCCCTACCTTGGAAAGTGGTTTTGCCTATGAAAGATTTAGGTGAAGCTGCATATATTCTTGGAATCAATATCTATAAGATAGATCACGACGATTAATTGGCTTATGTCAAAGTGCTAATCGAAAAAATCTTAAAGCGTTTCACATAGAGAATTCCAAACGAGTAAGTATCCCCCATCAAGATAAGCTTAGATTGAGTAAATCAATAAGGTGCCTCCTACACCTCTGCTGAGTTGAAGCGCATCAAAGTGTCCATATGCCTCGGCAGTGGGTTCTATTATATGCCTGTGAGTATGTAACTCGCCCTGATGTTGCATTCGCTCAGAAACATAACAAGCCGATTTCCACAGAATCCAGGTGATCTTCATGGACTACTGTCAATAAACATTCTGAAGTATCTCAGAATACTAAGACATGTATTCTAGTTTTTACGGACGGTGATCTAAACGAGAAGCTCAGGTTTACTTTGCTACACGATGCTAGGCTATCTGACAGATGCTGATATACCTCAAGTCTCAGACAGGATATGTTTTCGTTTTGAATGGAGGTGCTGTTGACTGGAAGAGTGCCAAAACAAAGCATTTCGCTATTCAAACTGCATAAGCTGAGTATATTTGCTGCCTTTGATGCTTCAAAGGAAGACCGTATGGGTTAGGAAATTCATTTAATGGGCTTGGTGTTGTTCCACAATTAAAAAACCCATTAATATGTATTGTGATAATACTGGAGCAATCGCTATAGCTAATGAGTCTGGAATCACTAAAGGTGCTAGACATTTCCGTGCCAAAGTTCACTACCTTCGCGAAGTTATTGAATTTGGTGACATAAAGTTAGAAAAAGTTCACACAGATGACAACTTAGCTGATCCGTTTACAAAAGCGTTAGCTTTTCCAAAGCATTCAGAACTTACTAGGAATATTGGAATGCTTCCAGCTAGTAGTTTCATGTAAATCTGTGTTTATTAGTCATTTGGATAATTGGGATTGTAAAGACAATTTTATTTTCTGATGAATAAAGATACAAGGTATTTGTTATCATTCATATAAAAATTGTTTGTCCTATATTTGCATATTTAATCCTTGAATGATTTATCATTCTAAATAAGTCCATTGTCGGTTAACAATATGGGAGTATTGTTACATAAGGCAAATGTGAGTGTTGGTTATATTCTTTGAATATATGGATGGTTCCCACCAAACTCATATGTTACTCACAAGGGATGCGTATTGGACACCCCAACCTTCGAATGTTTACTTTATGGATCCGTTGTCATAAGTAAAATTTGAAAATGGTTAGTTAAGTCATCCTTAGACTTGAGAATACAAACAAGTTCTGGTATGTGTGGACTATCACTTATTTAATTCAATGTCAAACGATGTCCTTGAAAATTGTATTATAAAGACTATTTCTGGAAGTAGATGTGAAGCAGCATCACAACACTTACTTGTATCAACAAATAAAATGTTCCTCCCCCTTGATATGTGCAGAATAATCACCTTGGCGACTCTCCAGAATTAATCAGATAATTTGTAGGGTATGCCGAACCCAAATGGTAATGCAAGATTTTCTTTATTACATTTGGTTATATCTGAATTGAATTCTAAAATAAGAATCTAAAATGGTTAAACTAAATGGAATATGAGTTAGGATTCAAATCCATGTTTTAACGTATTTTGAACAAAGGGGATGATATAGCAAGACAAAATAACCAAGCTACTGAAAATGTTAATTAAGACTTGATCTCAGACACTTCTAGTTTTAAAAACGATATGTGAGTGTTGCTAGACGTTTCTGTCGTTATGTATGAGCTGTCTGCTACTCAACTCCAAGTGGGAGCTTTGGATTATGAGATTGGACAAGCTCGTGTCAACGACTAGAGGTGTGTGAGCCTATTGGGGGCACACACGAAAAACATTTAGAGTGCGTTCGTTACTTCACGTAAGCTACTAAAAATAAACCAAAGGGCAAAAAATGATTAAGACATGAATTCTACATTATCCTAATGAGTAGCCGGTTACAATAAGGATTCAATATTGTGTCTAGATTCATTTTTTATAAGATGATAAGGAAGAGTTTTGATAAGGGTTGATTTGAAGAGTTGTGATAAGGCCTAAAATATTAGTGTTTTACTCTTATCACAATTAAGGTTGTGAGGGTTTATATACCCATCCCTTCTCTCTCAATTCATACGTGACATTCAATTAACAGAAAACTTCCAAAATCGTTGCAAGTCTTTCCTTTTCATCTAAAAGCAGCCGAATAGTATAAACCTTCTTTTAGGTTTTTCTCCTTTTGGTTCCTTGTTTTCTAGACTGTTTAATTCGGTTACCTTCAAGAAGCTTATCCACGTGTTTATTGGTTCTTGGTTTATTGGTTCTCAAGTGTGACGAGTAGTAGAAACCAAGTAGTGTTTAGTCGTCATTGGTATACAAGGGTTGTATTGGGTTATAGTGAGATGGACTAGCATCCGGGCGTGCTTGTTTACGTGTTTGTGTGAGCACTCGTAGAGGTGACCACTTAGTCACTAGTTTCACATTCTTGGTTTCATATATTGCTGGTGTCTACGAGGGTATGTTTCCTATTTAATTTACATGTCCCTTAAATGTGTTTTATATGTATGTTGATTATTTGTACTAATACTAGATCTATCCGCTGCGTACTCGTCTAGAGTTAAATTGGTTAACTTGAATTTAAATAAATTCAACACTTAGGTTGTACAACAGAGCAAGCGCTGCAACTACAAACGTGAGCTCCAATTCGTGAGGTACTATCACAAACACTCTATCCACAGAATAATTGTCCACAAAGGAGAAAATATACATGTTCAAGAAAGGTAGATATGGGAAAAAAACACTAAATAACTATACATCTTCATACTAAAAGAAATTGTTATTATTGGGACAATTAGGCATAGTGAGCTTAGTTATAATTTGGAAGAGGGGCATCAATGTTTCTGTAAATCATAAGCAGCTGTTTTGCTATCAGGTTGCATTAAGTATATAATACTTGATGACGTATACTAGGTGTACCAAGCCTCTAGACTTGGGCCACATTATTACTCGGGCTTTTGGGCCCAACATGTTGTCAAATAACGGCCATAGTAAAACCTAATCTCGCGTGGGCCTCGGCCGAACCCAGCGATCCGTCCGCGGATCCAGTTATAGACAATTCGTCCGCGGATCCACCTATAGGACGATCTATCCGCGGAAAACATCCGCATCCGTTCAACACGATTATCGTGGATCCTTGCCCGACAACGACCCACTTCTGCCACATACTAAAGTAACCAAAGAACTGAGACACCCTAGGTACTGTATAGACACCTATACATTGAGGGATCCACAATACACCCAAAAAGGTATACAATTATTCTTATTCTCTCTGACCTATACTCAGACAATATGAATACCTGTACTCTCACGCCGAGAGTCTAATCGTGGGGTCCGTCCCCACGGTAAGGCTAACGGTTTATGTTAGCTTTAATTATATTAAGTCAAACATGAATATTATCGGTCTTACAAAATCAAACTAGGTCTTGTATTGTAATAAGCTAGTCGGGTTCAACGGGCTTGGTTTGTAATCTAATATCTGTCTTATTTCGGGCTTAAAATAGCCCAAGATATGCCAAGCCCACCAATGTAAAAGCCCTCCATAACGCCTACTAGTTGGCATTGGGTATAAATAGAACCCTCTCCACACATGGAGAGGGTGTTGGTTACCATTTCATCACTTGTGTGTGTGTGTGTAATCTTCCACCTCTCTAGTTTCTCTCTAATAAATCTTCCAACTTTTCCTCTTATCTACTTTTCTACTTTTTTGCTTAATTGGTATGGCATATTGATCTTTCGTTGATAGTATGCATACACTTAAATACAGCAAGTAAAGAATCAATGATAAAAAGATTCCGGAAGAGATATTTCTCCGGGTCGTATGTCCCAACGAGGCTAGCAATTGAAAATTATCCTGTTTTTGGATGAAATTGAACAAGAAACACTGATATAACTACAATCATCGAAAAATTAAATAAAATCTATTTAATCTCCGATAAAACAAGCAAAGGAAATGGGGATCTTTAAAACTACGGGAAAACAAAAGTTAGTTATAGGGAAGTCCTAAAAATAAATCTATACTAAAATACGGGAACCAGAATCAGGTATCGGGAACCAAAATACTAAAAATTAAGAAAATAAATGCTAAATTAAATTAAAAATCAAAATTAAATCCTAATTAACTTAATTTGAAAAATAAAGAAAACTAGAACTAAAACGGAGGTCGTTTGAATGTAAAACGAAAAGAAACGGTAAAACGCACCCGGTAAAACGGGTCTAAGACTGAAATTTATAAAAAATTAAACCTATACTAAATTTTATATTTTTCCTAAGACACTAAAATGACAAAAGAAAATTCTATAAAAAAAGAAAAATACTTTTTTTACTTAATTTTATGGATTTTTTAATTTTTGTTTGTATGATTTTTGAAAGATTAAAAACTAATTAAAACTAAGAAAAATAGAAAGAAGACAAAAAATAAAATTATAAAAATTTCTGAAAAAAATAAAATTAAATAAAGAAAAAATTAAAAATATCAAAAAATATAAAAATGCCCAAAAATTACTGATTAAATTAAAGAGTAATTAAACTAATTAAATTTTAAACCGTAATTTAATTAATTATTATAAATAAGACTAACTGTGGTTAAACCTAAGGACAAACAAGTGAAAGTGACTGAAAGGACAGAACGGGGTTGTAACAGGCAACTAACTAAACCACAGGGACTAACAATGTTAACTACAAAAGAAGAAATTACACAAATGGTCCCTGAGAAGGACCCCCGACTTGTCAAGGTGGGTCCAACAGCTTATGATGGCAAAAGCAAAAAAAAATCAAAGTTGTAAAGGGGACTTAGGAGAACATTTTTCATAAAAGGAGTATAAGCTGAGATGAACTAAATAAGCTAGAAAATTAAGGTTTGTTGGACAGCAGGCTTATATGAGCTTATGGCTTATTTTTTTTCTTTTTATGATTTTAAGCTACAAAATAAGCTAAGACTATGGGAATAAGCTAATAAGGCCAAGGGAGGCCTAATGTTCAGCTAGGGGTCACTAATTAAGCCCTGAGATAAGCTAAAATTAAAATAAGCATTCAAAAGTTTAAAAAAAAAAAACAGAAATAGTGACTTTTAGCCTATAATAAGCTAGACTAAGACGTAACTTAGAGATTTAAGCTACTAAACCTAAGAGGGGCCTACTATAAGCTATGTTACAAAAGCCAAAATATCCTATACGCTTAAGGTTAAATAAGACTAAAGAAATGTGGGGGCTAGATTGGTGCTCAGCACCAGTGGAGGTACAAAACAGGCCGTAAGGCTTTTTAGCTTAACACAAAACGCTCAAAGAGCTTATTTCCCAAGACAAACCAAGACAAGATTTAATAAGTTTTGTATATGAACTTAATTTCAAAATTTAAGATATTATGATAAATAAAACATGCTGGTTTTTTTTGGTTAAATTCAAGGCTTATATCAAAGAAATGGCATTTGACTTATTTTAAACAGCTGACGACCACTTAACAAAAGAAAGACCAAAGGCTCATTTTCATGGTTTAAACATACTCAAATGAGACCAAGAAAGAAGATACATAAGCCTTAACCTAAACTTACTTAAGCTATGCTTAATCCAACTATAAGCAAAATGACAGAATTTTAAGCATAAACAAGACACCAGAAAATTTATGGTTTTGTACTTTAACAAGTATTGATTAAAATGACTTGAACAAGCCTACACACTCAGCCAAAAGTGGCTGGGTGTGTATGACCCATTGAAATTCCCTTTTGACCCATTTTAAGTATAAAACCAAACACCCCCTTAAATATAAAAAAGGCTTGTAAACTATTTTTTAGTGAAGAACAGGTTTAATAAAGGTGATTACAAGTAAGGTTTTATTTCAATTTAAACAACACTCTTAAACAAGATAAACAGACTTAAAGAGATAATATGAGACTTTTAATTTTGACAGTGGTCACTTGCAATTTTTCAAAGAAAACTATGAAATTTTCATTAATATTTAAGAACTTACAACATAAAGCTTTTAAAATAGAACTGAGGTACAATAATGCAAAAAGGAAAGACTTATTATCAACTTAAACTAAAAAAACAGTGTAAACATGGTGCAAAAAAACTTCGCTTGCTTTTCTCTTTCTTTTATAGAAGTCCCAAAGTCCTTCTTCTGACTAGCTGTGTTTGTTATATTGTGGAGTACAACATCCCCAACAATCCAGCCCTTTGTTGGCCTCTCATTGATTCTCAGCCATTGATGGGTGCTTGGGATGGAAGTGAACTTGCCAGGGGAGAGGGATAGGGGTAATGGGTAAGTGGGAATTGGGTGAGGGTTGCCAGGTGGAATTTACAGGGTAGTGGGAAGGCAAGAAAAACCATTGAGAGGGCTGTAATGGTTTGGCCGGAAGGTGGTTTGGTACCAAGTGGTTGCCAGGATTTTAAAAGAAAAGATTGGAAAAAGATGCAACAATAGTCCCTTAACTCTCTCTCACAATTTCATTTGGTTAAGCCGAAATTTTAGTTCTAAGTGAGTTTGGAAAAGTGGCAATTAAGGCCCCTTCTGTTTTATAACAAAAAGAGTAAAGAAGGTTTTGGTAATTGCAAAACTGGCCCTCCTGCTGTTTATAAAATAACTAAAAGGGGTAAAGAAAGTTAAAGCAAATTTGCAAAACTAGCCCTTGTGTTTTATTTTTCTATTTTTCTTATAAAACAACTTTTAAAACTTGGCATTTTTGGCCCTTTTCTTTATTTTTAATCAATTTTAATTATAAAAACAAGTTTTTTTTAAAAAAATTTACATATTTTGGTCCTGAGTTTTATAAAAAAGGGTATTTGGGCTTTTAGTTGGGCCTTGGGCTTGTATAGGCCCACTGGGTTTGGGTTTGGCCCAATAGTGTGTGGGCTTGAATTGGGCCCAATTGAGTGTGTCTGGGCCACAATAAGTACAGGTTTGGTTATGGCTTTTTCAACCCATAAGTTATAGTGGGTTTTGTTGGTAACAATGGCTGTGATTGGCTTAACTGGGCTAGTGATTATGGGCTTCAAAGTCTTCATAGTCATCTTGTCAATTGCACACAATGGGCTGTTGTAATTGATTGAGGGCCCCATTTGGTCTTCACTAGTCTTCATAAAAAATACTATTGGCTTTCCCGGCCCATCAGATGGGTTAAGATTGCATTCAATATATTCTTGCAATTTCCGGCTCCGGTTTACTGCCGATTCTTCAGTATTGACTCAGACTTTTGGGCATTTTGGACTTTTTGGCCTTGATTTGCACTAGTCTTTTCCATTCCATGCTCATTTTGTCATTTTGCTTTGTTTTTTCTGTCTTTTTGATGATATCCACTTCCTACCTGCACAAAACAATGCAAAACAAACATAATTTGGCAGTTTTGTCTGTTTTTGGTCATTTAAGCTCGTTTTCCAGAGGTCAAAAGATATGTGTAATTAAGGCACTTATCAAATCCTCCCAAACTAAGTTAATGCTGTCCTCCACGCAAAGTTATGAAGTAAACACGTAAGGCCCTTTTCAAACCATTTTCTGTTATTTACCACTAACTACAACAAATATTTTTGGATTTTCTCATTTTTAACAAGTTTTGACTTTCTTATTTATCATACTGGGATCATAGAACGAGAAGCGTCCCTATAGTGTATCTAACGATGTCCTGACGATAATTCATCGTCCTCGATTTTTCACAATCCAAGCAAAGCAATTAAAACCAAAATCAAAATTGTCGATATAAGTTTTATATGGTAAGCCCTCATACTTAGTTGACTTTGAATTTTTCAACTCCCCAACAATGGATATACGATTGAATGTGTGTACTCATTTTAAATTTAACCATAGATCAACTTATTTCATAGTCATAATTCAAATGAATCATGACTCAAGCAACAAATATTTAAGACCTTCGTAACTTGATTTCGAGATTTAAAAACTTTAAGAACTTTTTGCAACATTTTTGACATCATAATCATAGAGTTCCTTTAAGCTAGGAATGCGTTGTTATTTGAACTCCTACCTCGTGGTTAACGGAAGCAGTATCAACAACCAACGCCCGTTGGTTCTTAGAATTGAAAAAACCCACCCCCGTTGCTAGGTAGAGGAAAATCACATCAACATAACTTATCCTAAAATGGCAAAGGATTGGTTGTCTTAGTTTGAACCCTTTCACCTATACCTTTCTTACCAAGTGAGTAATAACGACACAATAGCCCAATTCCAGAAGCAAAGAACGTCTTAGTTTTATGAACCCCCACCTCGTTTTTAACGGAGCGTGATAGTCAATCACGACTCAATCTTTTACTGCAACCATAATATCCAACTGTATCTTCATTGGCAAAATTTCAATATTCATCTACATTTTTGCATTCACATATCATACATGCTTCTTTGCCAAATATCATATAGAATTACAACAAAAACCTCGCATTTGTAGTAATTTTAAAAGAAAATGCCAAATTAGCATGAATGAAATGTGAATGCACAATGCATGAAATTGAAATTTCCATGAAGCATATAGTTTGATATTGAAGGGAGCAAGTAAAATATGTGTCGTGATATCCCGCTCCGTTAACTCACGAGGTGGGGTTGCAAACTAGACGTCCTTGCTTCTAGGAATTTGTGTGCGTGATATCTCACTTGGAAGAAAGGTCTAGGTGAGGGTTCAAACTAAGACACCAATCCTTAGCCATATTAGGAAGAAGGTGTTGATGTGATTTCCCTCTACGCTAGCAACGGGGTGGGTTTTCAAACTAAGAACACCGGTCGTTGGTTGTGATATCCGCTCCGTTAACCACGAGGTAGGGGTTCAAACTAAGCAACGCATTCCTAGCTTTAAGAACTTATGATTATGAAGTTCAAAAATAGTTTGCAAAAGTACAAAGTTTAAATCACGAAATACAAGTTACGAAGTCTTAATAAGGTGTTGCTTTGAGTCATTGATTTCATTTTGAATTATGACTATAAAAGTTGATCTAAGTGTTAAATTAAAATGAGTACACACATTCAATCGTATATCCATGTTGGGAGTTGAAAATTCACAAGTCATAAGTATGAGGGCTTAACATATAAACTTATATCGACAATGATCTTGTTTAATTGCTTAGCTTGGAACTTGTGAAAAATCGAGGACGATGAATTTATCCGTCAGGACATCCGTAGATCACTCTACGGACGCTTCTCATTCTATGATCCCAGTATGATAAATAAAGAAATGTCAAACTTGTTTAAAAAATGAGAAAATCCAAAAATATTAGTTTGTAGTATTGTAAATCAAAAATGGTGAAACGGGCCTTACGTGTTTACTTCATAACATTGCGTTGAGGACACGGCAATACCTTAGTTTTGGGGGAATTTGATAATGTGCTTAATTACACATATCTTTTACCTCTAAAAACGAGCTTAAATGACCAAAAACAGAAAAAAACTGCCAAATATATGTTTGTTTTGCATTTGTATTGTGCAGGAAGTGGATATCATCAAAAAGACAGAAAACCAAGCCAAAATGACAAAACTGAGCATGGAATGGAAAAGACTGTGCAAAATCAAGGCCAAAGTCCAAAAATGCCAAAGTCAGAGTCAATACTGAAGAATCGGCAGTCAAACCGGAGCCGGAACTGAAGAATACTATTGAATGCAATCTTAACCCATCTGATGGGCCGGGAAAGCCCAATAGTAATATTTTAGAAGACTGTGAAGACCACATGGGCCCTCAAACAATTACAACCAGCCCAATAGTGTGCAATTGACAAGACTGATGAAGACTTATGAAGGCCCAATCCTAGCACCAGTAACATGCCAATCACAACCATTGTACACACAAAACCCACCTTCATAACCTTATGTGGGCTTGAAAAAGCCCAATAACCAAGCCTGTACCATATTGGGCCCAGACACACACAATTGGGCCCAATACAAGCCCACACACCTTATTGGGCCCAAACCCAAACCCAGTGGGCCCAATACAAGCCCAAGCCCAACAAAAGCCCAATACCCTTTTTTATAAAACTCAAGGACCAAAAATGTAAATTTTAAAAACCTTGTTTTATAATTAAAAATGATAAAAATAAAGAAAAGGGCCAAAAATGCCAAGTTTTAAAAGTTGTTTTATAAGAAAAATAGGAAAATAAAACACAAGGGCTAGTTTTGCAAATTGCTTAAACTTTCTTTACCCCTTTTAGTTATAAAACAGCAGGGACCAGTTTTGCAATTACCCAAAACCTTCTTTTACTCTTTTTGTTATAAAACCAGAGGGGCCTTAATTGCCACTTTCCAAACTCACTTATAACTAAAATTTCGGCTAAACCAAATGAAAAGTGAGAGAGAGTTAAGGGACTATAGTTGCATCTTTTCCAATCTTTTCTTTTAAAATCCTGCAACCACTTGGTACCATAACCACCTTCCCGCCAAACCATTACAGCCCTCTCCCATGGTTTTCTTGCCTTCCCACTACCCTAGTACATCCACCAGCTCACCCTCACCAATTCCCACTTACCCATTACCCCTATACCCTCTCCCCTGGCAAGTTCACTCAAACCCGAAGCACCCATCAATGGCTGAGATAATGAGAAGGCCAACAAAGGGCTAGGATTGCTTGGGGATTGTTGTACTCACACATAACAAACACAGCTAGCACAAAAGAAGACCTTTGGGACTTCTATAAAAGAAAAGAAAAGCAAGCCGAAGTTTTTTGCACCATGTTACACCCTGTTTTTAGTTTAAAGTTTTTAATTAAGTCTTTCTTTTTGCATTATTGTACCTCAGTTCTATTTTAAAAGCTTTATGTTGTAAGTTCTTAAATATTAATGAAAATTTTCATATTTTTCTTTGAAAAATTGCAAAGTCACCACTGTCAAAATTAAAAGTCTCGATATTATCTCTTTAATTCTGTTTATCTTGTGTAAGAGATGTGTTAAAATAATAAACCTACTTGTAATCACCTTTATAAACTCTGTTCTTCACTAAAAAATAGTTTACAAGCCATCACAATACATATGTGATAATGATCATACTATGTGTATATTCACTTGTATTTATGTGTGTCTCATCTATATGTGCATAGTTGTAGAAATTTGAGATAAACACGACTAAGCTTAGATTGACAAAAAAAAGTAAAGAAGAATAACCGATTTTCTATGTAAAATAATTTTTTTGTATAAATTGGCCATACCCAAATATATAAATGGTTAAATACTGAAAAAACCGAAAAATCAAACCGAAACTAATAATAAACCGAAAAAGACGGTTTCGGTTTTTGGTTTTATAAAAACCAAATGTTTCGGTTCGGTTTCTATTTTAGCCAAAAACCGACCCAAAATGATCCGTGTACACCCCTACTTATTAGATTGTGTGTTATGGTCACCAAACTCACCACAAAACATGTGTAATGTTCACCACCAAAACCAAACATATAAAAACACCCAACAAACAAACACACAAAAATGTTGTCAAATCGTTTGGTGGTTTTCATCACAAAACCACTACACTAACCAGAAAACCGCACATGCAAAAGAAAAGGATGTAATGGGGTATACGTGTGATGGGTGGCACCAACAGGTGATCGATCACCATCATAACTAATACGACCCTGTTAAGGGTTGTATCGAATGATAGCTACTTTTAACTCGTGCGAGCTCCTTAAGAAAATGGAGAGAAGAACGAGAGAATTATTGATCTTTTAACTTGATTGATTGCTTCATCGATTACATTATGAAACCTTAAATAGACGCTTATGAGATAATCTCATATAACACAAATACTTATCCTAACATGACTCCAACACATATCCTAACACGACTCTAACACATATCCTAAGCATAATAAACTATGACACTTATCCTAAACCAATGGCATAACACTCCCTACTCCTTCGAAACTACATTGTCCTCAAGGTGTTGTCTAAAAAAATCTTGATTCCGGGATCCCATGTTTGAGTTGTAAATTTGCCTCTTGCAGATCATACTCAAAGCCTAAAATATGCTTACATAAATACTGGCACAGCCGTCTGGCAATGAGTTCAAGTATTCTTTCACTACTTTGATTGAAAATCAACTCAACTTGATTGGCAGCGTAATACTTTAATTCCACTATTAAAATGGACACACTTTCCATTTTCTTACTTTTTTAGTCACGGCTTTATATTTTAACACTACATCAGGCTGTTAGGAACTTTACTTGTTTTGATAGTTTCCACCTGGTTTAGCTTATGGCGAGTCGTTTCCTCAAGATCTTGAACATGTACCCCTGTGTTTAGGTCGTTTGGTTTGCATATGGTGGTGGTGGATCGTTCGTCCTCAAAACAGGCGTCGGTGATACAGGCTTTGAAGAATGCTTCTCCTAAAGTTATAGGATTCGACCTCAATAGTTCCCAAAGTTGTAGGCTCGTGAAGCGTGCTTTCGTCGTACGGGATAATGAAAAAACTTCGCCTAAAGTTGTGGGGTTTGACCTTAAGAGTGCACATTGTAGAGCCGGTTTAAGTACAAATATATAAAATGTTGTAAGTAAGTTTTCAGAGATCCCGGTTTATCGATTTATAAGTATCTCAAACTCACTCTGATATTCGGTCACCATACCCATTTGCAAGAGCATAGATAATGCATATTCCGCGTCTCGATCGCTGCCGCCCGATGCCATGAATAGTACTCCAGCGAACAATAACTCGAAGAATAGTAAAAAAAATTAGTGATCAACTGTACCTCGTGAACAGTGTTATTATTTTTTTGGAACCCTAAATCGGAGCCCCTCTCAATGAAAGCACAAATTGATACGACCTGGTTTAGGTTGTATCGGATAGTAGCACCACTTCAAGCGTGTGCAAGCTCCTTAAGAAAAGAGAAGAAGAAGAAGAGACGATTTATTTGACTAAAACTTGATTGATTGCTTCATTGATTACATTATGAAACCTCAAATAGACGCTTATGAGATAATCTCATATAACAAAAATGCTAATTCCTCCTACAAAAATGTTCTATAAATCCTCTTACGCACAGGATCCTGACACATTGCAGAACTGATGGTTTGGATTTGGAGAGAGATCAAGTGGAAAAAATAGATATTATATGCTCCTCATATAACACAAATACTTATCCTAACATGACTTCAACACATATCATAAACATAATAAACTATGACACTTATCCTAAACAAAAGGCGTAACACACTATATGCTCATCGTGTTTCAGAAAGTAAAATAGTAGTGTTATTTAACTATACTAAATAGTTTTGTATATGATAACTTACCTTGTAATTTAAATCGTATACCCTCATAACATATTAACCAATATACATTGTAAGCTCGAACTCCTAACTGTAATAATGTTTCTCGACCTGAGTATGATGCTACTAATTGTTGTTATTACTTGCATATTGTATATGCCCAGTAGAATGTTTACCATTTAATTTGTATTCTTGAGTTCATATTTTATGTTAATGGGTAAATTCATAATATATATTGTATGGTGTAAAAGGGCATATCAACAAGACATGTTCGCCTATTTTTAGCTAGTTAAGAATACATGGACATTTATGTCATTTTATATTTTGTAATTACAACTTATAGCCAAGGTTATAAATAGCATGAGGTGTGGTGTGGCGGTATGACTAAGCCTCATGTCTTTGCGGTTATGGTGTAGCCTTTGCGTTTATAAGGCGTAGCTTAGGGCGGCCTAAAATATGAAAATCTTTATATCATATTTCATATATATTGAGTTTACATAAAGCGTTATACATATGAATAAAGTTAAAAAACTATTCTTACATGTAATATTCTTCATTTTGAAAAAAAATAAAAATTTATCGGAGTTAAATCTAAAAGGCTCGCCACGCCTCACGCCTTAGCGCGCCTTATCGTGGGATTTCACGCCTCATCTCACGCCACGTCTAGAGTCGATGTCTTGGTCCATTTCGTAACTGTTGGGATATAATAACTTAGGTAACCAATTAGCTACGAGTTCGCATCGGATGGATCTAGTTTTAGCATATAGATTAACACGTATAAATTAAACAAGTAATTTACTAACCTTTTGTCTAATGATAAAAATCAAAAACTAACACCTGATCTTGATCTTGAAAACATAGTGGTTAAATTGCCACCTCTACGGTTGCTCACACAAATACGTCAAACAAGTACGCCAAGTTGTCTAGCCTTGACTTCACGAACCAAACACCATGTGTTGAACCGATTACCAAACGCACCCTTATGAGCTTGAACTAATTGAAAACCAAGTAAACCCTAATTAGGGTTTCCACCAAAAAACCTAGAACTAAATTTTGTTAGGGTTTTAAAACCATAACCAAAAAATCAATTTAGGGTTAAATTCGGTTAGGGTTTAATAACCAAAACCGAAAACCCTTAATTGAGTTTTGTGTATCATCGAGCTAGGAGAACACCAAACAAACACCTTCGTGTGTAGATCTTGAATCGTTGAACAAGGAGGATAAATAAAATCAAGAACCCTAAAGGGATCTTGATTGAAATTTGGTTGGAGGGGAAAGGCTAAAACCAAAAACCCTTGTAAGGGTTTCAGTCGAATAAAGGAGAGAGAGAGGGACCGATTTAGGGTTTTGATTTGTGATGAATGAGTGAATAATGAGGTTTAGGGTGGAGGTTTATATAGGCACCCAACTCTAAAGCTTTTGAAACAAGATAGGTATCTTTTTCATATATATCACAAATCTTTTCTCCTTCCTTTTTCCTTTTCCTTAAACTAAACAAACACCCCCTTTCTGGAACCCTCCAGGGATCGGCCAACAAGGGGCTCCCTTGTGGTTCGGGTTTTGTCCAGTTTAGTCCCTTGGTTTTATATTTAAAGTATCCGTTAAATTAGTTATACAAGTAACGGTAATAACGATTATTTAAATACTTATCATGAAGTAAAACATACTCTAAGTGTTTAACGTGTGTGCCCCCAATAGGCTCACATATTTCTAATTGTATTTAACGCGGATCCAACTACCATATTCCAACAGCTCCCACTTGGAAGTTGGAGTAGCAGATTGCATGAATACTGATAATTGGCAACGTCTAACAACACACACAATTACCTTTAAATAAGAAATACTTGAGATAAAGTTTCAGGAACAATCTTAGCTTATAATGGTTATGTATTACTTGCCATTATCATCCCTTTATTACAGATACTGTTAAACCATGGATATGGATCCTAACTCATTCTATATAGTTTAACAATTTAGTTTCTCGTTATAGAAGTTAATTTAGATATACCAAATATAATCAAGAATCATCTTGAATTACCCTTTGGGTTTGGCCAAACAATTATCTGATTAATTCTGGAGAGGGCCCATGGTATCATTCTACAACTAAACAATTGGAGGAACAAATTTTTTATTGACTACAAGTGTTGTGGATGCTGCTTCACATCACTTCCAAGAATAGCCTTTATAACTACCATTTTCAGGTTATCGTTTGACTTATAATCAAAAAGTGATATCCACACATGCAAAACTTGTTTGTATCTCAAGTCTAAGGATGACTTATTTAACCATTTTTGATATCTTACTCATGACGAGGGTCCAAAAGTAAATATTCGAAGGTTGGGGTATCCAATATGCATCCCTTATGAATACACATGAGTTTGGCAGGAACAATATGTATATTCAAATAGTATAACCAACACTCACATTTGCATTATGTAACAATTATTCCTATAATGTTAACCGACAATGGACATATTTAGAGTGATACAATCATTCAAGGATTAAACATGCAAATATAGGATAACAATTTTTATATGAATGAAGAACAAATATCAAGTATCTTTGTTCATCAGAAAGTAAAATTTGTCTTACAATCCCTAATTATCCAAATACTAAAAACACATATGCATGAAACTAATTAGCAAGTTGAAGTCCAATGTTTCTAACATTCTCAGCTATTTTTTTATAAGACAGCTAAATGGTCATTTGAGTAAACTTTCCGAATACTTGTTTTAAATTCACAAATTGTGAAGGATTTGAATGATATGATGAGTGTCGTATGTATATTTGCATACTATTGCAAGCATCATGGTATGGAAATTTGATAGTACCTTTAATGGGGGTATTTGAAGTCAACAACATACCTATCTCAGACAGTCATCTTTATAGTTTCTTAAAATATAAAGTATTCTTATTCTTTAATGTGTAGTGCAACAATGCTCTTAGCTGAGCAATCTAGTTAGTAGATTTATCATAAAAGATGAAATCCTACTTTAACTAGGATTGATTATTCTCTAGCATCGTGTGTACACAAACAACACCATGCCTTATATAATTCATAAACTTTTGTTTTAATAGTCATCTAAATCACTCTCAATTAGATTTTATTGTTGTTAGCTCATCTTGTTCTTGTGCAAAAGTAACAAACCTGTCTCAAACACAATATAAATATAATGGGATGAAATCCTTCGTGTGAAAAACACAAGGTTTCCATCCATGTATTAAATTATCTCAAGTGATATATATCATTTAAGACTTGCTTCAATGATGTATTGCATTGTGTTGGACTTAATTTCCGCATATGTTTATTTCATTAAACATTTATTCCAAGGCCGTTTGTTTTATTTCCTAAATTCCCAGTGAAGTTTCATTCCATCTTAGAATTTACTATCTAGCTTTGATGGAAAGATACCTTCAATATGTTACATAACATATAAATTTTAAGGAAAAACATAGTGCTCCCACTTGATGTCAGGTGTACTCAGGAGTTATCTTAATTTAATCAGAAACCATATTGTGATTAAACTTAAGATCTCGTCTCCTAGATGCATGATCTAATCCACACTTGGATTCTTTTATCTTGTATGCTTTATAAAGACTATTTGAACTCATAACTCTTTTTGATTACACACCGTCCTCACAAAGGTAATCATTAAGAAAAGAGGTTATAACAACTTTAAAGTGTCATATTACAATATAGGACTATAACCCTTTTGAATTACATCGTCCTCGCAGGTAATTCATTAAGGAAGTGTTATGTTTCTTAATTCGCCATATGTCAGATTCAAGAAAACATGTATGACAATTAGTTATCTTTATATAATTAATGCGTGTAGAAAAGAAAATTTTAATCATAGTCAATTGTTTGAGTAAGATTAAAAAAAATTCTTGTCATCAGTCAGACATTAATATGTATACAATTTTGTCCTTATGAGCATTTCTTCAAAAGAAACTCATTCTGACCTTACATTTTACTATTTGGTGAAAGAACAATCAAGCTTAATACATTGATTGCCTTTTAAGGACTGCATCTTGTCATTCATGGTTCTAAAATATTTATCAGATTCAAGATGTGATAATTCATCTTATTAGTTAGCAGGTTTAATAAGGCCTTACTAATCTCTATTATTCCTCGCATTGATATAAAAATATCTCTCCATTGTGATGGCAATCCTTACGATTATGAATGGAGAGTTACATTATGCTTTGGTTTAACATTTTTTCATGCTAAACCTTAGTTATGACCATCAACAGTTGAATTCAGAAGGTTGTTTTTGTTCTTGAATATTTTCAAGATTTATAAATACTCCTACTTACTTTTGTAAGAAGAGATACTTCTCTAAATACTAGTATTTCAGTAACAATAAATTGTTCTTAACTGGGACATTCAAAATTACATTTTACAGTTCTTATCTCTAGCTTGTTAATAATATGCTTCATAAGATATTAAAAAATTTTAGAACTTTAATCAAGACATAATAGGTTTCATCCCAATCCATAAATAGATAATGTCTTGAATACCTTCTGGGTCGGAACTATATTGAGTGTATACATAACACACGCAAATTTCTAACCTTGATAGATTTTAGAGGTAGCGCAATTAAAGTTATCAGAAATCAAACAATATGAAAATAGTTTGTTTCAACACATTAGATATACCATAATAATGTGGTATTCTATGAATATTGGAATTGTGAGACTCCATTAGAATTCCCTAGATAACTTAATTCTCTTTGGATCAAATACTCACCAATTGGGTCGAGCCAAATTGTGTATACAATGTATTTTAAACCAAGTGCATGCTATAACGTATATATCTTTGAATAGTACAATAACTCTATGTTCATGTATTTCAAGAAAACAGAACATGTCAAGTATATGTTATAAATCTTTGAATAATTCAAGGACCATATTGTTCATGTGTTAATCAGGAAGACATAATAATTTTACTACTTATTTTATGTTATGAGTCATTGATAAATCAAGGACTTTATAATTATGTCTTAACAAGAACATAATTATTCTAACTAAAGTAATTATGAACGCAAACTCTTGAGTTCAATAGTAATTTAAACGTAATTTTATACTTCATTAATTATGATTATATTATCGAACCATAATTATATTGACTAAAACATGTAGTCAAAACGTTGAAGTAGCTTTACATTATATCATGACTGTTGAATGTAATAGGGCAACAAACATCTCGTGTGTTTAAGTCCTAGCAGAATTATTAGTTATAATCATATCGTTATATGTTGTTCCTTGCACACACTTAAGATTTCTCCCACTTGTATATGGACAACATTATTTAATACAATACGACACGCGCTCGAAAGTACAAACAATATGATATGTCATAGATATTACATGTAGATTTCGAACCATAACAATTAATAAGGAATTTTGGATTATTATTCTATAGATAACTTTTCGGAAATCAACATCGGAAAAGCAACGTGTTATCTATAAAATAAAATGCAATTTTCTTTAAATTACGGTCGTTGATATTCAGAAAGTAATGAATTATTTCAAAGCGAGATTGAAATAATATGGGCAACTAATTAGGAAATGAATCTTGTAGCTCCCACTGAATTTGACATCATAACATGAATGTCATTTCAGTAGTAAAACGCAAAGCTCTTACTGGATTTGTCAACATTGTAAGTGTTACATTACCAGTAGAAAGCAAATAGCAATTTATTTACTTCCCTACTCTCTTAGAATGCCTACAAGTAGCAGTGTACTTAGGTATTGTACAGAGTATATGAAGTTTTACGTATATAGATGAGGGACTAGCCATTCATGCTTTTATTAAATTGAACATTTTAGCATGCAATTCCTCCTTAATCGGTCTGCTTAGCCACAAGGGTGTTTAGCACTATAAGGAATGAAATGAGCAAGAAAATATGCCTAGAAGACCTGTTAGCAATTTTCTTTACTCGTTGCGGTTTAATCTCATACATCGTGACAAGTGCAAGATGTCATTATTTTGGTAGCTATAGACAAAATGTACTCTAGTTACACAAAGTAATTTATCTTTCAAAGATTTCATAACCAGAAGAGGGTAATGAAAGATTAAAAGTGAGTTTAAATATAATTGATAATAATTCAATTATAACCCTATCTTATTCTTGTCAACCAATGAGAAAAGATAGGAGTAAGTCTCACTCTTCTTACCAAACAAAAGAGACTATGTTTGTCTTCTATGAGAAAACAAACTTTCGTTTACGAATTATGTTGCAATAACACAATTAATTAGAACATAGAAAGTTTAATTTTAGTATTTTCAATAATTAAATTCTTAATAAGATCCAACTTGACCTCCTACTTATTAACCAGAGGTCTAACCAGTGAGAAAACAAGTAGGGCAAGAGGTAAGCGACGAACGTTAATTGCATTTAATGCAACTCTTAGATTTATGAGACCAGTCATAACATTAGTAATCATATAATAATGTCATGAACATGTTTAGTTCTCATCTTATGCCTCAAGTTCGAGGTCTGACCGGGTAACCGGATTTAAGTCTACCAAGCAAGAATGCGCAAAAATAGTTAGAGGTCTGACCAGTGAACCAAATTTGCATGGGTTGATTTGACCTGGGTCTGACCAGAGAGGCCAAGCCAAATGCACGTGTTCTTGGTTGGGTGGCATTGACTTAAAATTTTCATAGGGGTATTCACATAAATGTGTTAAAAGCGTGTACAAAAAGGTATGCAAAACAACTTTGTAGCACTTATTTTAAAAACTTTTATAAGTGACATTGTAGCAATACATTGGTTCACGGTAACTCCAATCGAACCGAACCGATCTAATAACCAAACCGAATTCGCCAAAACTGAACCGAACCGAACTACTAATTCGGTTCTCGGGTTGGATATGGGTTTGGCACTCCGAATCGAGAACCGAACCGAAAACCGAATTCATATATATATATATATATATATATATATATATATATATATATAGTAGGGATCCAGTGAGAAGTAAATTAAAATAAGAAGTGGTGAGAAGTAACTAAAACCACACATTTGAGATGCAACGACTTGCATTAGATGCATTTTTATTCATTTAGGTGCACCATTTTGAGTTTCGAACGTTAATTTGATACGTAGATTGTGCAAATTGATTTTTATGATTTTGGCACATGCAGAGGAACAAAAAACTAGAGAAAATATGAAATGCATCTAATATACATATATGCATCTAATTAAAAGCTAGAAAACACATTATGATGCGTTATAATGCATCTAAGATTATAGAGATGCATCTAATTTAAGTCAGTGCATCTCGGATATGCGGTTATAGTTACTTCTTATCCTTCTTATTTTAAGAAAACTTCTTATTTGATCCTAACTATATATATATATAAATACTATTAAAATGTTATCATAATATAAAAAAACACTTTTTATGTTAATAATAATTTTTTTTACTAAAAATCTATGTAATTATTAAATTTTTTTTAAATAGTGAAATTCGGGTTATTCGGGTCAACCCGAGAACCGAACCGAATTCGAATTCGGTTTTCGGGTTGACAAATTATTTTTTTTAACCGAACTAACCGAATAACCCGATAACCGAACCGATCAACACCCCTAATGTGGGAAACATTTTCATTTATGTACATATAATTTAAGATTTTGAAATGAAAAACTTAACGGATGATCGTTTAATATTTAACGAAAATACCCAGATTGGCTAAAAAAATAAGTTGAGTGCCTTTGTGTGCAAAAAAAAAAAGTTCGATACATTGATTGAAAATGACGCTTAAGTTGAATACCTTTTTGTGTCATTTGCCTTACTAAGTATTATTTTGAAAGTAGTGTAAAATAGTTTACAAATTTGATAGTTTCACCCCTCATGTTTGATAAAGACATTAAAGGTTTTGATACGTGTGTGAGTTCATAAAATATCATATTTATTATCAAAAATTATTTTAAAAGTTGACAAAAAAAAATTACCGTGACCAATTTTAGCATTTTATCTTCTTTTTTTATGTTTTCGGAAGTTTTAATTAAAGCGATTCTTGCTGCTTCTTTTTTTTTCAAATACATTTCACACCTATACGAGTTTTTTTCGTGTTTGGGGGTATACAATAAAAGTTGCACATTTGTTTACCGTGTACCATTTTAAATAAGCACAAAAAAGTATGCAGCTTGACTTTTCAGGTCAAACGGGTCTTGTTTGACTTTAGACTAAACAAAAGTATGCTTTTATTGTTTTGCTTGGAATTGTCTTCATGAATAGCATCACTTGTTTTATTTATAAAATAAATAGCGAAAAATTTCGCAGTAGCCGATTGGGAAGAGTGTTATCTTAGAATGACCCTGACAATTTATTTTTTTTCAAAATGCCCATATGAATCGCGTGCCCCCCCCCCCCCCGCGATATACATTTGCACACGTGTCAGCTTATTAGTGGTTCGTGAGATTAAGAAGAAAAAAAACAAGCCCTAATTTGTATTTATATGTATATCGCGTGACATATCGAGTGATATACAAAAAAAACCTGCCACACTGAATTGGCAGAACTTTATAATATATGTTTGTATATTTCATTGTAAACTGCGCATGTATTGGCATTTTGCATGTAAATCGCGTGGGGGAGGGGCACGCTATATACTTTTTTTTAGATTTTAGGTCTTCATGTATGTACAGTAAATGAATAGTATCTATCACTACGAATTCAGTAATAATTTGATCGTTTATGAACCGAATATGCATATAAAGGAAGTGATATCAATTTTCTCTTAAGTATACAATACCAAGTTCAAAACAAACATAAGTTTGTGTGAAGGTTTCTGAAGTTTGAGGTATTTCATTGTTGAGTGTTAGCGTTTGCGGTGGTTTAGAGGTGGTGTGGGTGCGGTATCTATTGAAAGGGTTTTTGTTTTTGGTGACTTCGTGGGTTACTTGTTTATTATAAGATGGATATGCACGGTTACGAGGTATAATATTTTTATTTTGTATCATTTGAATATTTGATTATTTGATGTATATATGTGTAGTAATATATGGTTATTTATTTATTTGTTCAAATAGGTACCTCATGTTCTTGTTACATGTAGAAGTAAGTTAAAGTTGCTTAAAAAAATTAAAGAATTAATTAGTGGCACTCCTCGGGAAGAATTGTTTAGGCTATCCTGTTTTGGTTGGGTATTAGATCAAACTGATTTTGTAGAGAATTGTATATTAAATACATTTATATGTTACGGTCGCAAATTGATGATGAAAATGATGATGATGAAAATGTTCCTTTGAATTACTCTATAAATAATGATTTAAGTATACAATTTGGTAGAGAGGAATTCTGCCTAGTAACTGGGTTAAGGTTTGGGGTCGAAAATAAGAAGGAGTATGACACCTAAGCAAATCTTCAGACGACGTGTGTTTCCATCACATTTAGATGGGCAACCTATTACGGGTATCGACATAGCAGATGCGATTGTTGGCCCTACATTTGCTGAATTATACGACAACGATGTTGTTGGCCTTTATTGTCTAGGCATCTTGCAACTTGTTTTATTAGGTGTGGAGAATAGACGTAATGTCTCGGAGTGGTTGTTAAGAATAGCAAATGATAGAGTCGCTTGGAACAAATTTCCTTGGGGTTCATATGTGTGGCCAACATTGTACTCCCAACTTAGGAACGCAACCGTTAGACGTTGGGGGCCCTTGTATGTCGATCAGCCTACAAATGAAGATGATCGAACAACATATTCAATCTTTGAATATACTTGGGCATTCAAGGTATGTCAAAAATAAGTTTATAATTTTTAATTCGGCATTTATCGTTATATGTTTATAGGAATAATTAAAACAATGTGTTTTTTTAGACTTGGATTTTGGAGTCTTTCCGAGTGAATGCGATCCGGTATTTTGATCGTTTCAATCGGTATCCTAGAGTTGCTGCTTGGAGAAAGAAAAAGGGAAGGTTTACGGCAGAGATGGTTTTTCCTTTTTTTGAAGTGAGTTTTATTTAGGTTAATAGTTTATTAAGTTGATTATGTTATTTATTTAATAATTAATGTCTTTTATTTAAAGGGAAATATACCTGTTGCGAGATTGACACCAGACGATTTTGAGGCTCGATCGGACTGGTGGATTTCTAGTAAGGCATACTTCGATGGATTTATTGATCAAGTTGAACAAGTACCTTTTGATTTAAGCCGTCAAAACATGTATGAAATTCCATCCGGTATTTACCGACAGTTTGTTGAACAAAAAATCGAACTTGAAAGAAATAAAAAAGATGTTGATGACATTAAGGAAGAAATGCAAAATTTTAAGGAAGAGATGAATGCTCGGCCGGTGCGACAAGCGAATACAGTACCGATTATTGTTAGACAACATTATGGGTTAAGAAATTTTAGTGAATTCCGAAGCATGCAGGTATAATTTTTGTACATTTAATATAAGGTATTGTAATTAAAGAATATCATTTTATATTTATGGGTGTTCACAGGGTGGTCCGTCTTTATTCATGAATATGGGTACGCCATCAAAATTTCAAACCCCAATGCAATCCCAACCTGGTTCATCTGATTGGCAAAGACAGATGTCGGAGCAGTCGGCCAGTCACTATTGGCAACCCTCGTCGCATCATGGTTCTTATTATTCATTTGGTCAAGTGCCATCTCATATGGGTAGGCCAAATTTGCAAACCACTATTGACACGCAACATAATGTTGATGGCATAGTTGACCAGGTAATCCTATTTTTATATACGAACATATTTATTGCTAGTATACCCATAATGAATTTAATAAATTTCTTATTAATGTTGTTTTTTAGAAATATTCCGATAATAAGAGGGAAAAGGCAACAACTTCCTAGCAAGTATCTAGTAACTCCATTCACGGTACAACCTCCTACTACAATGGTACAAAATCAGCGTGTTTCTAAAACTAAAAATAAGGGGAAGAAGGCTAATTTATCGCCTGTGAATCTTGGGGGTGTTTTTGAGGGTTACAATGAAGAAGAGAATAACGTTACGTTTTTGGGTTCCCAATTTACTGGTAATATCTTATTCTATGAGAACGTGGACCCTGCAAAGGTAATTGCTAATCTTGTATATAAATGAACAAATAAAATAATGTAAGTATGTGTACTAATATTGGTTATT
Organism: Tanacetum coccineum; assembly: GCA_026074375.1. Lineage (NCBI taxonomy): Eukaryota > Viridiplantae > Streptophyta > Magnoliopsida > Asterales > Asteraceae > Tanacetum > Tanacetum coccineum. Next base: position 12,655 of record BQNB010021824.1, on the reverse strand, counting down.
AACTTGGTTGATTAGGTGCGGAGAGGAAATTATGAAAACGTATTGCACTTTCTAAATAACCCCTATCAGATTTACTTGGATTGTTATATGAGAGGTTATATAGTACCAGTTACTTTTTGGCAAGAATTGGCCCCTCATTTGTGTAGGCCTGACATGCAAAGACATTCATATGGCACCCCAATTGGTTGGTTGGGTGGAGAGGTAAGTTTATTTATACAAGTTTAATAAAGCGAAATGAGTAACTTTTTTAAATCCCTTTAGCCAAAAACATCTATTTATTTTGTTACAATGTTTTGAATCAGCACATGAACTCGTGGATGGAGTTACTGATTAGGAGGAGGCCTTTAAATGCCAACTGGACAGTGGCCTATACTAGTACAATAAGTGTACATCCAGAGAACAACCAATTTATCATTCTGAATGACCCTCACGTCATTGGAACATTGGATGGTTCCACGCGTCCGTATCCATCTTGGAATGATGTTGATTGGGTACTTATCTTTTTAGTTATTCGTTATAAAACTTTTAATACAACTTATGCATGGAATGTGTATTTAAATAGGTTTTTTATCTTTGTGGTGTTTTTGCAATACATTTGTTGTGGAAATCATTGGGCCCGGGTGTTTTACGTTTTGGATTTCAATTTTTACTGTGTGTTTGGCTCCATGGCTAGTGAGGAAAACATGGATGTGTTATCGGCTATAATTAATGCTGTTTACCCCCGTGCTTTAATTCACATTTTGTGCAACGGTGTTTATTTTTAAAACGTACCCTTAGAGGTCGTTCTTTATGCTTTGTACTTGAGATGCTCAATAAAGTCACGCCTCCGGACACGTATTCCGTTCAGGCCGCGTCTGGGGGTGTGACATTATCGTTGTACATTATATGTTCAACGGATGAGTCGATATGTTATCGTTGTACATTAGATGTTCAACGGATGAGTTGATATGTTATCGTTGTACATTAGATGTTCAACGGATGAGTCGATATGTTATCGTTGTACATTAGATGTTCAACGGATGAGTCGATATGTTATCGTTGTACATTAGATGTTCAACGGATGAGTTGATATGTTATCGTTGTACATTAGATGTTCAACGGATGAGTCGATATGTTATCGTTGTAGTACATTAGAGTTAAACCGGATGAGTCGTTTGGTTTTCGTTGTTCATTTTTTGTTCAACTCGGATGTGTCTGAGACGGTTATCGTGTGTACATTATATGTTCAACGGTAGAGTCGTTATGTTATCGTTGTACTTATATGTTCAACGTGAGTCGATATGTTTTCGTTTGTAACATTATATGTTGCACGGATGAGTCGATATGTTTTTGTTACTAATTAGATGTTTAATTAGATGTTCAACGGATGAGTCGATATGTTATCGCCCAAAACTCCCGCCCAAAACTCCCGCCAAAAACTCCCGCTAAATGCTCCCGCCAAAAACTTGCGCCAAAAACTCTTTTATACCATAAAAGCAGATACTATCACAACCACAAACATATCACACATTCTTACCATCATAACCACAAAAAGATGGTGAATATGGTGCCACATGAAGCTTTTGCGTGTAGGTGTGCAGAAGGAGATGTAGTTCTTCGACAATCGTATAAACCTGAGAGTTACGGTAAACTATACTATGCATGTCCAAAATCAATGGTAAACTTGTACATGTTTTTTATTTGTGTAATATATAAATATTCTGGTTAGTTGTTAAAAGAATTAATTTCTTTACTATTTAACAGCCTCCGAAACATTTTGGATGTGGATTTTTTTTATGGAAAGAGACCCGACTTCGTGAATTGATGAGTTCTTCTGGAGCTCCATCGACTCCAAGTTACTCTGCAGGACATTCAACACCTCCAAGCTATTCTTCAGGACCTTCAACTCCTCCGAGCTATTCTTCAGGACCGTCAACACCTACTAACTATTCTTTAAGATCTTCAAGAAATGGAGAGTGCTCAAACTAAAAACACCTGCGTGGAAAGATAAGTGTACTCAAGGCAACAATGGAAATGCATATGCATCCGGAATAACACACAGTTAATTTGGCTGCACTATTTCACGAAGTTCTCAATGAAATAGAAAAGCTTGATTTGGAGTAGTTTTTCATGTGCAATGTAATTCGTATGATTTTTCGTATGATTTGGAGTAGTTTTTGTCATTTGCAATGTTAATTCGTATGTATTTTATTGTATGTAAGACTTTGTTTAAAATTTTAATGATATGAATGTGTTAATGTATAACATATCACCTCGACATGCCAATGGTACAAAACATGACACACTTAAAACGTATCTATTACATATTAATGTTAAGTTTACCAAATCACTTCCCAGAAATAAATTTGAAAATTACTTACAGAAATTTAATAACAATACTGAATTTGAAATTATCAATAATAAAACAAACATTACATTAATAAGTGTAAACAATGAAACCGTATCCTTCGAAAAACCTCACCTCACATTTCTTTTATAAATGTTAAGTAATGCATTGATGTTTTATGGGATAAAAACTGAACAATTAACAAGATATCATCAGCATGCTCCTACAGTAATACCTTTCCATAACTACCCACATCAATACTTTGGTAGTGTATTGTTTCAGTATTGTACATGATAAATCGTTCAGGTCACATTTAAATCTCCAAGATCATTCGATAACAAGACTGATTTACTATTTGCAAACACACTTGTTAAGTTTTCCTTTTTTAAGAAAGTTGTTGAATGTCCCCAAACATCTATTTATAGTTTGCGCACCAAATGCCATAACATATTTAGTGGGCGCTAACCCATGCCCCGCTATTAAGAATCAAGCATCCTCACCCACATCTTAATAACTTTCCTGCATAAGTATTCTTGTGTCGACATTAAAGAAAGCCAGGCCCCATCCAATCAAGAATAAATACTTTTTCCTTTAAGCAGCTTGGGCTCGCTTGAGATAAGACCCCCCCCGCAGGACCGGTATTATCCTAACGTGTTTTGAGGTTAGGAAGATGGTTCAACACGTATGCTACTAGGACCGAGTATTATCGTAACTGGATTTGGGGTTAAGGGAGATAGTTCAACATGTGTGCTACTATAAGAACGCACAACGGGTGTTAAGTGAAGATCAGAATCATCTATATCTAGACTAAACTCCCATGGTTTATTTTCGTTATTGAAATTGGAATCCATGTGAGAGAGTTGGAATAAGAAGTTGTGTGATAAATTGAGGGAAATGTTAAGTGGGCAAATTTATAAGGGAAATTTGAAAAATAAAGAGAGTTGGACAACACAAATGTTTTATTCTGTAACCGATAAGACAACTCAATGACAATGCTGTCTATCATTTCAAATTACACGCGATTTAGTAAAGTATCTGACAAGTAGTCCGCTTTATCTTAAATTTATTGATGCTTATATAGGAAGAATAAGTTTTCTAGGTTAAAAAAATAACATAAAAAACTACACATAACAACAATATTATTAAAATATTCGAATATAAAATGACCAATCTACAAAAAATAAAATGACATGACCAAATTTAAAATTACATTACAGAACTAGCTAAAAATAAAATACAAATTTAAAATACATTACAAACAAAAACACATAGCCATGCAGTGTTAACTTCAAACTTAATAGATAAAACAACCATACGCTAGTTTTTTAAACATTAAGAAGAATTAGTGAATCTTTGTTAGGTCCAAATGAATAATGATCCATGGTTATATTCGCAACAAGGTTTGAAAAAATTAGAAAGGTTTGATTGAACACTTGTAGCGACTGATGCAATTGTTTGACGAATGAAGCTTCAACTATTGATTGCTTATCTTTAGTAAATCTAATTAATTTGAGATCATGCTCAATTGGGTATCGAAGGGTGAATAGTTTTCTGTACATAAACTTCACCATCAACAACTAGACATGTAGCACCCATTCATATATAGATACTAAAGTCACCAAACTTAAAACTGCCAGATATTATTATACAGTCTCCAAGCTAGGAATATAGTAAGGAGTAAACATAGCCACACTAGCATCTCTTTCCAGGCTGTCCTATTACCTGAAATGTAAGTAATACAAATCAAATGAAACTACATGTAAATTTTGTAATTAAATACCATATCACTAAAAACATCTCTGAACCAAACCCAGGAAGATTTTTCCACCAACAACAGCTTTACCTGACCGTTTAAAATTCTTAATAGATTCACAGTTTAAAATATAACTATCAAGTTTATACCAAGTTCTGGAGCTTAATGTAAACACTGACACATACCATGGACCTTGACCATAATAGGGATAATTTATCTTTAAAAGTGTTGGGTCTAGCGTGACAGGATGGACACCAAAACCAAATAACATTTTGGGTGAGTCAGCTTCTAACAAGTAATTTGGGACTAAAATACGGACCGATTTTTTAAGTGATGGGTTCCAAAGTTTTTGCATTGAGTTTTCCCCATATGAAAAACACCATACACCTTCAGATGTAGCAAATGGTGTAAGATTAAAAAAAATTTAATTGGAAACAACAGGTGAGAGTGCTAAATTATCATCTACCGAGCATATAACACCTTCAAAATTTTGCTTAAAGGTTAAATATAAACTACAATTATTGCTCTCACGAAAACCGTATTCACGAACAAAGTCGGAACAATCTATGGAATACTTCCACAACTTTGAAACTGTACGAAATTGGAGTAAAGATTTCACTGGAAGTCTATTCATGATAGCCAATTGAATATCAAATGGTATATTATCAGACATTGTTTAGAATTTTTACGGGTTATGGCTCTAAGATTAATTTTACTGGGTATAAATACACCTTAACATATAATATTTAAAAGCGTTGATAGGACAACTCTCTGACATTGAGTAGATCACGCTTAACTTTGCGCGATCTACATTTTTTAACTTTTATTTAAAAGCGTTGATAGGACAACTCTCTGACATTGAGTAGATCACGCTTAACTTTGCGCGATCTACATTTTTTAATATAGATATATAGTTCTTGAAACGAATATGTATTCATAACATTCTAAACTCAACCTTAAGAAAAATGGCGTCAAATATAAAAAAATTCAAGTGCTTAATTCATTTTAATGAAACCCAACGAGGTTCCATACTGTCAGAAGATTTGACATACTCAATGTTACATGAAATGGTGATGCAGAAATTCAAGTTGGAAGCAAATGCTGTGATAAACTTATCGTTTAAGCTCTCGTCATTTGACTTTGCTGTTGATATCACAGACGACGCAGAGGTACAATTTTTTGTTGGGTGTGCTTGTAACTCCAATGATGAATTTGCATATTTGTTTGTTTCTGAACAAAAAAAGGATCAAAAAAAAATATGTTCTTTAATTTTTTTGAATCAACAACTTTAGAAAACGAAGGCCTATCTTATCCAGAAATACCATCGTCTCATTTGAATAATAGTTATAACAATACGTCTTTTTTAAACAATTGTTTGTCTTGTGATTTAGGCCAAAATGATTTTCATATCAAAGAGTCCCTACACTTGCAAAATGAGCCACATTTTTCAAATCCTGAATCCTCGTTTGACTTCAGATCAAACAAATATAACACAGATGATGTGGTAAATGAAAACCCCTAAAACAAAATCTATAAATGGCAAAATTTCATGTCATTTGAGCCTGACATTCCAGAGACACCAGTTTACAAGGCAAAACCTAATATTTCAAAGCAGTATAGTCAACAATCAGAAGTTCAAAAGGGTAAGCTTTTTGACAACAAAGAATCTTTGATCTTGGCTGTTAGGTTGAAAGCTTTAAGCGAAGGTTTCCAATTTTTAACAGACAAATCAACCCCGGAAAGATGTTACCTAAAATGCTTTCATTTTAAGGAATGTGATTGGTATCTCCGGGCTTGCCTGTGGGATAATACAGAGAAATATTACATTACATATCTTAATGATGTTCACACTTGTTCCAAGACTCAAACATATCCTAACCATCGAAATGCAAACAAAAAAGTCATTGGTCACCTTCTTACTCCAAAATTACAAGATAGGTCACGGGTTTTAAGAGGGAAAGATATACAACAAGATATTCTATCAGAATATAAAATACATATTTCTTACTAACAAGCAATGAAAGTGAAGCACTATGGTATACAACAGGTGAGGGGTTCACCATACGAAGCATTTGAAATGCTCCCGTATTATTGTGTTGGGAAATAGATTGTAAAAGACTTAATACTGGTAGTATAACAGTTAAGTCTGGTACTATTAGTTAGTTCTGGCAGTACTAAGTTAATACTGGCAGTACTAAGTTAAGTCTGGCAGTACTAAAGTTAGTACTGGTAGAGTAGCAGTACTATAGTTAGTATTGGTCGTATTTAGTTAAGTCTGTTTTAGTTAAGTTTGTTTATGTAACAGAATAGTAATAGTTATCTTAGAGATATCTTAGGAGATATCTTAGGAAAGGATATGCATTATCCTTTCACACGTTTGTAAAGCCCATTAGGGTTTCCTTGGTGTATAAAAGGAACCCTACGGCACAATGTTTAGTATGAGATTGAAATAGTATTCTAATAGAAATCAATATCAATAGCAAAGTTAGTTTACAATTGTTCTTCTTAGTACTTGTGTTAAGATTCCGCATTTGCCATAGTTATTCATAGTCATTGTCTCTCATATAGTTGATTTGGATTTATTCAAGTTAGCTATTGTCTTACAAAAGGCTAATCAGATCCTAAATTTGAACTACAAGTGGTATCAGAACCAATAGAGGGACTCTGAGTAAGGAACTCCACAAAAACACAGACAGGTAACACCTTATTTAAGATCTTTACAAATGTCTTCAACTGCTAATGATGAGTTTTCTCAACACCTCAGTGATGATGAGGCATCAAACCATGAAGATGCATCAGACACTGGTGCTGCACCTAAACAACAACAACAGGCGATTCCTCAAACAAGTGCTATCTCAAATATTAAACTCCTAATTCTGAAGAAGAAGGAGTATGATATATGGGTTATGGAGATGGAGCATTACCTTGAGTACATTGACAATGAGGTTTGGAAGGTAATTCAGAATGGAAACTCCAAGAAGAGATTTCAATAGAAATGTTGGGTGTAATTCGATTCTTCGCCCGTTACTGTGCAGAAAATTCAGATGTTGAGAAAGAAAGGAAGGACTAAGAATATCTGCTTATGGCATTCCCAAGGGGTAACATATGAGAAGATTTCACGAATGGTGATGCAAAAGAAAATCTGGAAATCCATCAGAACTAGGTTTGGTGGGTAATGCAATTCAAAGAAAATGCAGAAGGCTATTTTTAAATACTGTTTGAATCATTTACAATATCCCAGTTCAGATGTGTTAGAAAAAGGATATGACTGATTTCAACATTTACTTTATCAGTTGGAAGCTCATGGTGACTGAAGTATCAAATGAGGATGCAAAATGTAAAGTTTTCTCAGGTCTTTGCCCACCAGCTTGGTCCAAATCTGGCAATGACTATGAGAACTAAACCAGATGTTGACACCTTATCTATTGATGATTTGTACAATAACCTTAGGGTTTTTGAGCAGGAGATCCAAGGTGCCTCAAAAACATCTTCAAGTGCTTAAAATGTTGCTTTTGTTTCACAAAACAAAAGCAGTACTAATAAGGTTAAGTTTGGTTTTACTGGTGCCTACAGTACTTGCACTCCTTCTACTTCTTTAACCAATATTCCTGAAAAAGAAGCTCGTGTTGGTTTTGCTGATGAAGTTATTTATTCCCTCTTTGCTAAACAATCAGAGGACTGGGACTTGCTTCATGAAGACTTGGAACAAATTAATGACTTGGACATTGAAGAGATGGACATAAACTGGCAGATAGCAATGATTGCTATTCGAATGAAGAAGTTCTATAAGAAAACAGGAAGGAGAGTATGTGATGGAAAAACACCTGTTGGTTTTGACGAAAAAAAGCTTGAATGCTTTAATTGTCACAAAACATGTCACTTTGCTAGGGAATGTATAGCAAAGGGGACGCATGATGGAAAGAAAAAGAGAGAATCGTTTTATCAACACCAAGAAGCAGGAAAGTAAGAGAAGAATCAAATGGGCTTGCTGACAATAGATGATGGTATTGTCAATTGGGGAGAACATACTGAAGATGAAGAGATAAATCAAGCACTCATGGCTATCAGCTCCAGTAGTGAGGTATCTTTGTGTTCTAAAACTTGCATTGATTCATATAATACTCTTAAACTCTATGTGATGAACAAATGAATCAGTTAGGTGATCAAGAAGCACAAATACTTGCCTATAGTTAAGCTGTTAAGAAACTAGAAGCTCAACTTGTTACTTTTCAAAAAACAACAACTTTCTCTAAATGAAAATCTTACATTTCAGGCAAATGAAATATATGAAAAAGATGAAAAAGATGAAAAGCTTAAAAAATATAGGAGAATTGGAATGAAAGCTGTAAACGAAAAGGAACAATTGCAGAAAATATTAGATTCATGGAAAGATTCTTCCAAGAATCTTTGGAGATTAATTAATTCTGGCATGAGTTCAAATAGTAAAATTGGCTTAGGGTATGAAATAAAATCGAACAATGAGGTTTTAAGTTATGAGGAAGAAATGAATTTTTTTGTTTTTAAGGGTACAGAAGAGGACTCAGTTGGGAAACCTTTGTACAGTAGATTCATAAAAGCTAATGATTTTAAGGGTGTTCCGCATCCCTTAAGTAGAGATTATACTCCTAAACCACAAGAAGAAATTGATTAATCTTTGTATGTTTATGGTAAAAAGGGACCCCAAGAGCCTGAACCTAATGTATCAGATGATAGATCCAGTGAATATTCTACCTGTCAATCTAATGACAGTGCAAGATCTATTGGAACTTCCTTTGAACATACTGTTGATCTTGAATCTGAGATTTCAAGAGTACCTTCAGAAGTGTATGTGTCTACACCTATGAAAACAACTAAAAAGGTGTGTCTGCTCCAAAATCAAAAGAAGTTAAACCTAGTTGTGTCTCACACATAAAAACTCCTAGGCAACCAATCAAAGATCAAGCAACACCTAAAGTTAACAGGAAGAATTGGAATGCTTTGAAGGAAAGAGAACTAGGGGAAGGTTACTCTTTCATAAAGAAGAAATTTTTTGTTTATGGTAGCCTAAGTCATTTGATTAAAGATTGTGACTATTATGAAAAGAAAATGGCAAAAGAGGCTGAGGTTAAGAAACAAAGGGTTTGTAATACTGGTAACATGATGGCAAAACCAGTATGGACTAATACCAACAGGATTAATCATGCTAATCAATTTGTTCCTAGACCAGAATAGAGATATGGTTGAATTTTGTGGAAACAAGGGAATAAAACAAGAGTATAGCAATGCCAGAACTCCACAACAGAATGGAGTTGCTGAAAGAATGAACAGGACCCTAATTGAGGCTGTTAGAACTATGCTAGCAGACTTACTTTTACCAACTACTTTTTGGGCAGAAGCAGTCAGTACTGCTTGCTATATCTTTAATAAGGTAAGAGTGACTAAACCTCAAAACAAAACTCCTTATGTAAACTTTCTTAGTTGGTTACTCACTAAATAGCAAAGCCTTTAGGGTATATAATTTAGTGACCAAAAAGGTAGAAGTAAATCTGCATGTAAACTTTCTTGAAGAAAAACCCAATGTGAAAGGAGTAGGTTATAGATGGATGTTTGATATTGATTATCTAACTGATTCTATGAACTATATTCCTGTGTCTTTGGAGAATCAAACTAACCCACATGCAGGTAATTCAGAATTGACTAACAGTTAGGGCTGTAAACGAACCGGACGGACACGGACGGAGGTGTGTTCGTGTCCGTCTATTTAATTTTAGCCGGTCAAATAAA